>JBBMOL010002402.1:0-24912 GCA_037954665.1 Laguncularia racemosa | reverse complement strand
CCAAAATCGGTTGGATAAGCCGGTTTTTCCCCCCGATTAAAGCTGATGGGATCGGCGTTAAAAGGAACGACTTTGTTTCTGTAAATCCCTCGTCTTGTTGTGTTTTTGATTCTAATTAGATAATGTTATCTTATTTCTGTTGAAGATCTGTTGGATTTGTGCAAAAAATCGAATCAAAACGGCCGAAATACGGATTTTTTTTCTCGCCGGGCGATCTCGGGCTCGAGGTAGGGATGATCACGCGCCCGGCGCTTTGCGTTTCTCCCAGCCAATCAGAGGCTGCCACTTTCCTGGCAAATGCAAAATTCGCAAAATGCGGAAATTGCTTCCCCCCCGCGATTCGAACGCCCGACCATCGCCCTCCTACGCGCACCCCTAGCCACGGTCCGACCAGCTGAGCAAAGCCCATTTTTCCTGTTTTTTTTTTTTTATTTTCACAAATTGCATATATGCAATGCGATTTTTCCATTTTTTGTTTTTTTTAAAAATTTTCCAAAAATTTGTAAAAATTTTTTATTATTTATTATTGCCTTTTCTGAAATCATTTTCAAAATTGAAGTGTTTTCTTATTTATTTTTATTTTTCGAACATTTTTAAATTTATCTTATGCTAAATTAGGAAAAATTAGGAAAAATTGAAAAATTGACTATTATTGAAAATTATTGACTCCTAGGGCAAAAATGGGGTGTTTACAAGATGTTGATAAAAGATATTATGATTGTGGTATTATGATAACATTTTTTGGATATTTGGATTTAGTCATATCTTCTTAGGGTTCACGTGAAAAGTGCCCTTTTGTGGATCCGATTTTGCCTTGACTTGAGATAGTTTTTCTTAAGTCTTTTGATGGTGCTTTCAAGTGTGTTTAAGCACATCATATACTCATGCACACATGCACACATACACAAACACAAATTCATGCACATTTACCTACACACATACACTTCACCTTAACGCTACCATAGACACGCCCATACACAATTTCACACACCAAATCCCTCCTCATCCCCATACACACTGCAAGATCTTCACTTCCAGGCTTTGCTTTCCTTGGTTTCATTAAAAAAAATTTGAGTATATTTTTTTAAAAAATTTTTCCCCACTTAAAAAATAAGTAAAAATACACTATTATATATTATTCGAACTCAAGATACTCATACCTATAGTATTTCTAACCAAATACACTTAATTGCTAAGCTAAATACTAAAATTTTTACATATTGACATTAGTACCTATACAAAAAAAATAATTTCGTTTCGCATAAATTTTTGTCTTGTTGAGTTGTACTTACCTCAAGGAACACATTAGTTTGGGCTCCAATCGTCAATCAAAAGGGCTTACTCATGAGATAATGAATTTTTTTGTTTGTTTTTCCTTTTTCCCTTTCTTTCTCTTTTCTCACATTCTCTCGTTGTCCTCGATCTCTCCCTCACTGTCTCATTTCCTTTGGTACATTCTAGAGCTTTCATCCATTTTTATAGAGTTTTTTTTTTCACTGTTCACACCGTCATATATATATGTTTATATATTATATTTATATTATAATTATTTATAATTTAATATTCTATGCCGTACTAACGTTATTTTAAAATTTTATTTTTTAGTAATTTTTATTATGAAACTTTACGCTTAAGCTAATTTGATTATTCTAGACATAAATATTTACTCGAATTTTTCATTTGAAATTCCTAAATCCAAAATTTCAAATTAATTTCATTATTTAACTCGATATTGTTCATGATTTATGTTTTGATGAATTTATTCATTTAATTTAAATTGCACGAGCTACAATTAGGACTTATAATTATTTTTATTTATTCATTTATATACCTATATATAAATATTTTTCAATCACTTCGTTTTCTAAGTTTATTTAGTAATGTATTTCATATAATTTGAAATTTTATGCTAGTTATCCTTTTCTTTTGTATCTGATTATTCTTTCCAATTGTTTTAAATATTTATTTCTCATTATTTGTTATACTTATCAAATGGATTTCATGTCTTCCCTCTTTTTTCTATTTTAAAGTCTATTATTATTTCTTATAAGTTTTTAGTTATTCGTAAATTATTAAAATATATTAATGTATCATGATGTTTTAAATTTTTTGTCATAAATTTATCAAAATTTTAATATTGCAAAATTTCATTCTCGTTACCCTAACCTAAAAGTATCTATTATTTTGCTTGTTTTTTATAATTTTTTTTTTATAGTTTTTCAAAATTTTCGAGACATTACAATCAACACCCTCAATACCTACATCTTATAAAATACATATCCTCAAGGAGTGAGCTAATGCCTAGTATATATAACACAAGCACACACACATGAACAAACATAAACATAATTCACATGCATTATGCAGTACTTAGACATAAGCAACCATTTTCATGATATAATTTAATTCTACAAACAACAACAGGGTAATCATGACCTACTTAACACACTTAAACACTGAAACATGAATTGGTGATGGGAACTGCCACTATGGGCCCCACACCCATAATCACTTAAACCACTTAAATTTGGTTATGAGAACTGCCACTACGAGCCCTACACTCTTGATCACTTAAACTAACCCAAATCATTTCCATGTATGACTCCACTAGGGACAACGTCACGTAAGGATCATTGGGGTGCTCCTTAGGGATATGCCACTATAGGCCCCTAAGTTGAGCCTAGCACAAGTAGCATACACTTAAACCTTTAATTAGTCTTAAACTTAATCCTTTTCAATGTATACATACTAACTTAAAGAAAGCACAAGAAACACATAAGTTACACATTGATGAGAGCCATGATGGGAGCCAAGCTAGAAGGTGGAATGTGGATCCTCTTGAAGTGCCACCTAGACCGATCACAAGAACTCGAGTGAAACAATTCAAGGAAGCACTGAACGGGCTGATAAAGGAATCCAAGAAGCCGGAAAAGAGTGGAGCAACCATGAAATGACCTTGCATTTGTACAAGTCATTCAAGGAGATCAAAGCTGTCGGCCATGACAATGCTGGCTTAAACGCTGTCGGCCTTAAACGGCATTGCAATTAGCGCGCGATAGAAGGACTACACCGGCCTATATACCCAGCGTACATCCTACGCCGGCTACTATGCCGCTTCCTACGCCGCTGGCTTTCATTGCCTGTTTGTTTTTTTTTTCTGCGACTTTATTATGTTATGTCGTGTAGGGCTTTTGTTATTACGAGTTGTAAACCCTAACATAAGCTTCTAGGGTTGGAAAAACGAACATAGAACATTCATACAACATTGAATAACACATTTTGAGATAATTCCTCTCTTGGTTCTGTAAAGAACTTCTCTTGAACTTATCGGATTTCTTCTGTGGCGTTCAACTAAACTTATCAATCGGTCTTTTATCCTGATTGTGCCGTCAATAGAGAACATACCAAGATTCTTGCCTCGTCTATAAGCAACGAGTCGCGGTTCCACTTGATTGTTTGGCATCTTAGGTTGCAATTCCGAATGTATTGGTATTGGGTTTTGTCACACGTGGCGTAGTTCGTATCCGTTTGGTATCAGAGCCTAGGTTTGTTAAACATTAGTTCATTTGAGAAAGGTAACATCAAAACCCTAACTCCAATCGTTCATATCAAATTGTTCATATCAAGTTTCGTGTTGTCATAGCTTCATACTCAAGTCCATAGTGTTAATTGTTTCTTGAGTAGTGTAGTGCATCTTATTAAGCTTGTTTACAAAAAAAAAAAAAAAATGAGAACAAAAAGATGAAACAAAGGCAACAAAAAGGAAAAAAAAAGAGGAAAATTCATGCCCCTAGAGTTTTTCTTGAATTATACGGAAGGGATTGGTGTAGTTTGGGTTAGTTCTAAGAGAATTGAGAAGAGGGATTGGTGAGTTGATATCATCCATGCTTGTGAGAATACATGAGTGATTGTGGGATATCATCCTTTGAGTGAAACACGTAAGGGAGTGAATCGTGAGGCTTAATCCTTTAATTTGTGTTAGTACTAACCTTTAATTACAGGAACTATGTCGAGACAACATTCTCCTGAAGGTGAGAGGGGGAGGTTTGATGCTAGGTTAGTGATTGAGGCGTTGAGGAGTGAGATGAAGAGGATGTTTCAGGAGGGAATGGAACAAATTCATGAGACGGTGGAGCAAAAACTAGAGCAATCTAAAAACATCTTTCAATGGCGTAAAAGGGAGAGTACAAAGGGGTAGAGATGAAATTTCTGATGATGAATTTATGATGAACCTTCTATCGGGAGTTATAGAGATTATGGTGGTAGGAATAGAGGAACTAGGGATTGGGAAGATAGAGGGAGATAGGAATAGAGAGGATAATCAATTGAGTAGTATAAATGATAGAGCCATTTTATACTCAATCTTTATAGTATAAATTGTGTTAAATTATTATTGATTTATAGAAATCATAAGGAAATGGTACTTAATTCTATTATGGTGATAAATAGGTTAAATGGTGTCAAGAGTGCCAATTCAAGTAAATAGAGAAGTCATCTACAACTTGGATCAAGACAAGGAATTACACCACCAAAGGAAGCACGGTTTGAGGCACGGCCATGGTGCAAACCGTGTTACACACTGGACAAGAAGGCGGAAATGTGCACTTTGAACAGAGAGAGACACGGCTTAGGGCACGACCGTGGTGGAAGCCATGGGAGCAATCGTGCTTGGAGCCGTGGTGGAAGCTAGACGTGCTAAGGAGAAGAAATTGGTGAACATCAACCAGAGGATGGCACGGCTTGAAATCTGGACCGTGGGGTGTAACCGTGGTACACACTGGGCACGGATGAAGACTTGTTGATTATGCATAGAATAAGGCACGGTTGGAAATCTAGCCGTGGGTAGAGCCGTGGTACACACTGGACACGGAAGATGATACATGAAATATGCACAGAGGATGGCACGGCTTGACCCATAGCCGTGGTTAGAGCGTGCCAGGGCGGAACGAACATTTACTTCTCGAAATCTACTTGGAAAAAGGAAAGATATTTTCGTACCCTTGCTAGCAAAAGACCACATGCCATCTCCTTAACAATATAAATAGAACCAACCCTAGAGGGTTAGGAAACTTTTAATCTTTGAATCTAGAATCACCTTGGAGACAAGAAGGAAACGAGGAGGCAGAGCAGGCAACCGGGTTCATTATGTTTCTATTTTTTATTTTCGTTTTGTTGATGAACATGAGTAGCTAAGCCACTTTTCTAGCCAAAGGATTAAAGATGTTTAATTCTCCACGAATTGTGAGGTCTAATTGACTTGTATTTAATCTATTCTTTGTTTTTGGGTATTCATATATCTTCTGATCGTTTTGTCATTATTATCTTTGTTGATTGGTATGAATAGAGCTCTTCTACTCAATTAGCAAGTTAATATATTGTCAACTAGCACTTCAAATCCGTAATTGTTTGATTGTTCTAGTCTTAGTGACGCAAAAACATGTTTGGTTATAAAAGATGATGATCGAATTCATGTTATGGAGGTATATGATCATGTTTAAATAGGTTATAATATATTTCTATTAAAAGAGAATAGATAGGAAAAGAAGAAATGGGGGGTTTTTGTTTGTGAATCAAAATAATATTAAAATCAGATAATAAAATTGAATAATGATAAAAGCCTAGCCAAAGGAATCAATATAGTTTAATTCTAGGAATTGATCATTGATGCAAATATTTTCTATTCTTTATCTAAGATAAACTGGTTATGGTTATTAACAAGCTCTAATAACCTATCTCTCCTTACTTTCTTGATAATCAAAACATGCTCTTTGATTACTTCCCTTATTGATTAAACAACCCTAAAACATGCTCTTAGGATTTAATCTATCAATAGCATTAAAAAAAAGGGAGAAACTACCATTCATGCCAATAGATTATAAGATAACCTATTTAAACAAGATCATATATCTCCATAACATGAATTTGACTATCTAATTTATAATCAAACATGTTATTGTGTCATAGAAACTAGAACTATCAAACAATTACGGATCAACGTACTAGTTGACAATAATATTAACTTGTTATTGAGTAGAAGAGCTCTAATTTCATACCAATCAACCAAGATAACATTAACAAACTTCCAGAAGATATATAAATATCCAAAAACAAAGAATAGAGTAAAGATAAATCAATTAGATCTCCACAATTCATGAAGAATTAAACTTCAATGATCCTTTGGCTAGAAAATCTACTTAGCTACACATGTTCATCTTCAAAACGAAAATTAAAAGTGAAAAACATGAAAAGTCTTTGTTTCCGGTTCTCTTGCTCTGCCTCTCGCCTCTTCCTTCTGCTAAAATTCCCCCTTCTCCTCTAGGGTTGGTTCTATTTATACTGTTAAGGGAATGGCAGAGGATCTTTAGTTAGCAAGATACGAATATATCTTTCCTTTTTCAAGTAAATCTCGAGAAGTGAATACGTACTCCTGGCACGCCCACCAACACAAACAGATTTCAAACCGTACTTCCCTCTGGTCAATAATCCACAATTCCTCATCCTTGTTCAGTGTGTGGCACAACTACCACCACGGCTAGATCACAAACCGTGCCTCTCTCTAGTCGATAATCTACAATTCCTCATCCTTGTTCAGTGTGTGGCACGGCTACCACCACGCCTAGATTACAAACCGTGCCTCCCTTTGGTCGATAATCCACAATTCCTCATCCTTGTTCAGTGTGTGGCATGGCTACCACTACGGCTAGATCACAAACCGTGCTTCCCTCTGTTAGTTCTTCAAGACAGATACACGGCCGTGTACTTCAACCGTGTATGTTTCTGTTGATTCTGAACCAAGTACACGGCCGCGTACTTCAAATACACGCTCATGTACTTTCCCTCCGGTAGTGTAAATCCTTGTCTTTGATCCAAATTGAAGATGCCTTCTCAAAATCACTTAAATTAGCACTCTTAAACTCCATTAAACCCTGATTTTTTCCCCAAATAAAATTAAAAAACCAAATTTCCCCTTATGTTTTCTTAAAATCAATAATAAATTAAACACAATTCATACTATAAAAATTGAGTATAAAAATGGCTCAATCAAGGTGCAATGAGAAAAATTCTTTCAAACTAGATTTTTATTTTAGATGATCATATTTGCTTTTTAAAATCATTAAAGGGGGGGGAGTTGCACTTTTGTGGTGAGTACTTTCAATTTGTTGGGGGGTTTAAAGGGTTTCAAGCCCCAAAAAAACCCCACCCTAGCCCATAAAATTGCAGTGGCTAAATAAAATAGTGGCGAGACTAAGGTATTTAAACCCAAAGCCTTAAATTGTTTTTCACATAGGTAGGTATGGAGGTTTAAGGTTTAGGGCAAAGTATTTCCGTGAAAGCAGCCAAGTGTTTTTTGGGAAGGGCCCCATGGCGGGTTTGACAAAAAGGTTGTTTATGGGTTTTTTCTAACAAGTATACACTTTTTTTCACCTTGTAAAAGTTTTAATTTTTAAAACCCCTTTAAACCCCCTAAACAGTGATGGGGAAAAAAATTTTGCACTAAAAAGCAATTTTTTTTAAAATAAAGGGTGAGTGAAAAACAGAGGGAGAGTGAGAAGTAAAAGACAAAGAAAAAAAAAAGAAAACAAAAGTCAATATCAAAAGGAAAAAGAGAGAAAGGTTGGGAAAAGTGTGGGGAGGCCAAGTTTTAGGGGGGAACAACTTTGGTTGGGGGGGAGTGAAAAGGAGGGGCAACCTTGTAAAAGGAAGTTTGGGGTGGCAAAGCGGTTTCGTAAAGGGGAAACGTTAGTGATGAAGCAACCCTACGTTTTGCTGGTTTTTAAGGAAAACTTTGTTTAATACTAAGAACTTTTTAAAATCCCTTTTCCTATGTGGTTGTGTCTATTGTTCAGGACTTTGAAGATGCTTCCCCCGAGGAGAATTTCCAAAAAGGTTCCACCTATTCGGGATTGAGCACTAGTTGCCCTTTGTACCCAAAACCTCTATTCCAAAAAAAAACCAAAAATTTTTTATGAGCAATCTAGGGAACAAAGGAAAATCCAAAGGGGGTCAAAGAAATTTAAAGGAGAAGGGTTTCGTGAGAGAAAGCATGGGGCCCTGTGCAGTGCCTTTTAATTTTGGGGGCCTAAGAAGGAAGGGCAAGGAGAAAAGTTTGTTTGGGGGGTCGCGCCATCAACAACATCAAAGATAAAGTATCTCATCCCCCCTTCCCCGCTAAGATACATGTTTGTTTAGTTTCATGGGGCAAATGTCCTTTTTTCCAAAAATTTACTTGAAAAGCGGGTATCACCAAATTTGAATGAAAGAATTTGGGGGGGAAGGAAAAACCCCCATTTAAACCCCAAAAAAAGGAAAAATGATGGTTAGTAATGCCCTTTTTGGTTTTTTAAATAACCACCTATAAATTTCAAAGACTTAAGAAAACCCTTGTTTTTTGAGGGCTTTTTTTAGCAAAAATTTTTGGTTTTTTCCCATTTTGATGAATCCTCATTTACAACAAGAGTTTTTTAAACCATATACTCACTTGAGGGATGTTTTTGGGGGAAATGCTTCAAAGGAGCAAAAAATATGCCCAACCCCAAAAAGTGCAAATTTTTTTCACAGACAAAAAATTTTGTTTCTTTGGTTTATTTAAAAATTAGGGGGGACAGGGAATCCGGGTTTATGAAAAAAAAAAATTTGTGCGAATTCCCCAAAAATGGCCTAGTCCAACTAATGTAAGTAATGTGGGGATTGCATGACTAGCGAGCTTTTACGGGAGGTTTGTGAAGGTTTTTCAGCCCAAATCGCCACCATTTTATGAAGAAAATCAAGAAGAACGTAGGGTTCAAGGGGGAGAGAACAAGAAAGGCCTTTCAGAGCTTAAAAAAAAGCGACCATGCACCATTACTTCTTTAAAACCGTTTTCCAAAACCCCTTTAAAAAATTGAGGTGAGCTTCAAGATGGGTATTGGAGCATTTTCTCAGCGGAGAGGAACCAATTGTTCTTTAAAAAAAGCAAAGGGGGGCAACCTTAAACTACCTACTTATCAAGGAGCTTAAATTGGTTCGGCACTGGAATTGGAACACTATTTTTGGCCAAAAGGTTCGTGATCCATACTGATCATAATCCTTAATGTACTTGAAGGGACGCAAAGCTAAACAAAAGGCATGGTGTTGGATGGGTTCTCAAAACATTTTATTTTTCCCCATTTTAAAACAAGGAAAGAGAATGTTGTTGCTGATGCATTTTCTAAAGGATCCTTTTAAACTCACTTTATTTCTAGATTTTTGGTTTTGAGCATTTTAAGAATTGTATACTGCGACGAGATTTTTGTGAAGAGTATTGGGGCCCTGGAAAGAGGGGTCATGGTAAATTTTAAAAGCATGAGGGTTTCTTTTGGGGGAGAAAAACTTTGCTTCCCAATTGTTTTTTAAAAAATTATTAGGAGGAGTCTCAGGGGGGAAGTTTAAATTTGGGGCATTTTGGAGAGCAAAACCCTTAGGGGTTTTGCGGAACACTCTATTGGCTTCACATGAAACGAGATATTGAAGGATTTGTGAGCGAAAGTGTCACTTATAAGCAAGCAAAATCAAAGTCCAAACCCCCTTTACCCAATACCTTACTTCCCCTTCCCCATAGCCTTACGTAATATTTCCATGGGTTTGTGTTAGGATTTCCAAGTTAAGTATGGGTTTAGACTCTATTTTTGTATTGGATGGTTTTTTTAAATGGCACATTTCATTCCTTGCCATGAAATAAAATGCCTGTAATATTGCTAATTTTTTTCTTTAAAAAAGTTGTGAGATTCATGTTACCCTAAAACCCAAACCCTATCGGATCGAATCAAGTTCTGAGATACTTTTGGAAACCCTGCTATTCTAAGTTAGGAACTAAGCTATTGTTTTCTCTATTGTCATCCACAGTGATGGTTAAAAGAGGTAGTAAATCAAACTTTATTTACTTTTTTTTAAGAGCATCATTAAAAAGAAAAAAATTTAAAAATTGGGAGGATTGTTTACCCCCATTAATTTTGCCTATAATCGATAACGACTTTTACTAAGTTTATTCCTTTTAAATTGTGTATGTTTTAATCCACAAACTTTTTGGATTTATCACCCTCCTTTATTTCTAAGTATTTAAATCTAGAGGGTAAGAAAAAAAGTAGAATTTTTTAAAAACAATCCATGAAAAAGGCGGGCTAAACTTGAGTAAGAACAAGGCATTGAAACAACCCAAACAAGGGTTGTCGAAAAGTGTCGTTAAACCGGGAGACGGGTTTTGGGTTCACAAGCCAAAGAGGGGTTTTCTTGTGCAGAAAAAATCGACCCCAAATTTTTCCTAGGGGCGATAGACCATTTCAAATTCTTGAGGCATAAATGAATCCTACAATTAGATTTTTCCAGGGAAGTATCAAGTAATGCTACTTTTAATGTTTACAATCTGATCATTTTTATGTAGGCGATGATTTGAGGACAAAACCTTTTTTAGAGGGGGGGAATGAGAACCATGATGGGACCAAGCAAAGGTGGAATGGTCTCCCCCTTTAAGTGCCCCCTAGACCGATCACAAAACTCGAGTGAACGATTCAAGAAAGCACTGAACGGGTGATAAAAGATATCCAAAAAGTCGAAAAGATTGGGAAACAACCCCTGAGAATGACCTTCATTTTATAAGTATTCATGGAATCAAAGCTGCCGGCTTGGCAACGCAAACTTAAACCCCGCCCCTTGAACCCGGGATTGCAATTAGGCCCTGATAAGGGGAAAACGCTGCCTACTACGCTGCGGCCCTATTACCCGGGTACATCCTAGCCGGCTACTACACCCTTTCCCCGCCCCCGGGTTTCATTGCCTATTTTTTATTTTTTCCGCTACTTTATTAATTATTCTGTTGGGGTTTTTTTTATTCAAGTTTTAAACCCCAATATAAGCAACTAGGGTTTTTGGGAAAAAAAAACTAAACATTCATATAACATTTATTTTCACTTTTGAGAGAATTCTCCCTCGGTTCTCTAAGAACTTCTCTTTAAAATTATCGGATTTCTTCCTAGCGTTCAATGACTTTTCAATCGGTTTTCATCCGATTGTGGCGTCAAAAAAAACAACCAAGGGTTTTTTTGCCTGTCTATAAAACAAAGGGGCGGGGTTTCCCCTTTGATTGTTTGTACTTGGGGCAATTCCCAACGTTTTTGGGATTGGGGTTTGTCACATGGGGCATGTTGTATCACACACCTTAATCTATAGAGTTTCTATGATCTTACTAGCTATCAAGGTTTACATGGGAGTTATTTAATTGAAATCAAATCAAATAACAAGTTTTAAACTAAGTACGCGTCATGTTTAGGAACGTACACTTCAACAGCCCTTAGCATATCATCAAGATGGCCATTGATAAGAGTAAATTAACCCTTGTAAATCATGGCATTAATGATGAATTTGTATAGTCTTTTGAATAAAATCAATGCGGATTCGTATTTAACAGATAAATATATGTTCAGGGTATAATACCAAAGAGAAGGAGAAAGATCACAAAAGGGAGCATAATTGAAGCTTAAAAGATCAAGTTAAAGTTACTCATGGACAACACAGGGAAAGCCACGGCAGTATCATAACTGTGGGCACACCTGAAGATGAAAGCGTCACTTGGAAAGAAGCACGGCTTGTGATAGGGGTTGCTTGAAGCCGTGACAAACGCTGCGAAGACGTGGAAAGCTCCAGAACTTGGCACGATTTATAATCTAGCCGTGCTTCTAGCCGTGTTTCTAGCCGTGTTGATAGCTGTGTTCCTAGCCGTGCCAAACACTGAGCAAGATTGAGGAGTTACATATTATCAACCAGAGGAGACATGGTTTGAAATCTGGTTGTGCTGTTAGGCTATCAGGCGACTGTTATTCACTCGACGAGATTCACTTGGAAAAGGAAAGATACAATCGTATCTTTCCAGCTGAAGATGCTCGGCCATGCCTTGAGAAGTATAAATAGAACAACCCTATTGAGAAAAGGGGAGGCGCATAAGAGAAACCTAGAGAAGAGAAGCTGTTGCCAGAATAGTTTCGGATTTGAAGCCAAGATATTTCGTGTTTGAATTTTCTTTATGGAATCAATTATTTTATGTTTTGCTCTTCGTATTAGATTCATGAGTGGCTAACTGTTTCATCCCTATTCCCTTGAGAAACCCTTGATTGTCATGTGACGGAATTATTGATGTTCAATAATTAATTCTACTCTTTGAGTTTATTCATGTTGCAATTATAGTTTGTTCATCTTGATATGTGCGCAGTATTAGGATGGGATTATATCTCTATTATTAAGATTGAGAAATCGTTTAATAGAGTGGATCTGGCATGGATAAAAAGACCCCTTATACTCCTAAAGATAGGTTATAGGAGGTTTTCTATATTGAACAAGGTCATTGTGGTTTGGTTCAATTGAGAGTCCTAGGATTTTATTGCAATCTTGATTATGTTAATTGAAGAGAGATCTTAATTGGCTTAATTAGGATTAGAGATTATTGATCTTGAGAAAGACTCTAATCTAGTGTAAGAAACTCCGCAGATCAGAGATTGGGTATTATCATTGGATAGTTTGGAATTGAATAAAAGCTGCATGAGAATTAGGGTGGATCTTGGGTAGGGTATGTTTAAATCATTGAATTAATTAAGGGAGTGTTTGAATACATTTACTTTGTTCATTTTATTTGTTTCTTTCAGATTTAAGCCATAATTAGGATAGTTGAGATAATCAATAGTGAGAAGTTAAATAGTAGGAGAATCGTTAGTATTAGTACTTATAAGTCTTCGTGGGATCGATACCTGTACTCCTATGCTATACTGCTAGTCGATAGGTACACTTGCCTGAGAACTGATCGTAAGCTAGGATTGAGTAGAGGGTTAAACTTGTTAGAGCGATCAAATCCTCCATCAAGTTTTTGGCGCCGTTGCCGGGGACTTATAATATTAGGAAAACTTGACACCTACTACTTTAACTATAATTTATTTTATTTATTTTATTTTATTTTTTAGTTATTTTACATTAACTTCATTCGTGCTTCCATTCAAATTTGTTGAGGAAACTAAGTTCATAGTTTGTCTGTCGCGGTTTATGACAAGGAGCTCTTCATCTAAGCTTCTTGACTTTGATCCTGAAATTGACCAAACCTTTAGAAGGCGATTGAGAGAAACTGGGCCAATGGCAGATGAACGAAGAACGATGGTTGAATACGCTCGTCCTACTCTGAGCAGCACTGGGTCGTGTATTGTGCAACCAGCAATAGAGGCTAACAACTTCGAAATCAAGGCCTCTACAATGCACATGATTCACAACCAATGCCAGTTTGACGGTTTGTCTGACGAGGATCCTCATGCGCACATTCAGATGTTCTTGGATATTTGTGCAACTGTCAAGCAAAACGGAGTATCTAAGGAAGCACTGAAATTGTGACTTTTCCCTTTTACTCTCTGGGGGAAAGCAAGGCAGTGGTTTAATTCACTAAACCGGGATTCCATAACCACTTGGACCCAGATGGCGGAGACTTTCCTAGACTATTATTTCCCACCATCGAAAACTGCTAAGTTGAGAAATGATATCACATCATTCACCCAACTAGATCACGAGCCCCTACATGAAGCATGGATCAAATTCAAGGATCTTCTTAGGCGGTGTCCACATCACCAAATGCCTAATTGGCTGCAAGTTTCCACCTTCTATAATGGGCTTGACTATGCAACTCGGTAGACAATTGATGCTGCGGCTGGGGGTACTTTAAATGTGAAAACGCCGAAGGAGTCGTTGAGTTTGTTTGAGAACATGGCCAAAAATAATCACCAATGGAGCCATGGTAGATAAAAGCACAGGGCAGCGGGCATTTATGAGGTCGATTTGATGACATCAATTGCAGCAAAAGTAGATGCGCTCGCTTCAAAAGTTGAAGGGATGGCTGTATCTCAATCATCCCAATACTGCTCAATTGAACCTCATTCCAACAATGCGGTGTCTGAAGTGACAGAGTATGTTGAGTATGTGGGAAATCCCATAAGATCACAGAACAATCCCTATAGCAACACATATAATCCAGGATGGTGTAATCATCCCAATTTCTCCTGGAGTAATCAGCAATCTTAAAGGGGTAATGCACCAACTCCAAGATTCCAAAGACCAGCTCCTCCTCCTTTCCAAGAAAAGAAATCTAACCTTGAGGATATGATTGCGAAGTTCATTCAAGCGTCGGAGCAACGCCAGTAATCCACTGAGGCCGCTTTAAGGAATCATGAAGCCTCAATCCATAACTTGGAAAACCAGATGGGGTAGATCTCTAAAGCGCTTGTTGAGTGACCACAAGGGTCTCTTCCTAGAAATACAGAGACCAACCCAAGGGAACACGTGAAGGCAGTAACTCTTAGGAGTGGAAAGGAAGTGAAATCAGACAAGTGTGGGGAAACCTCTGTTAGTAGGAAGGGGAATGAGACTATTGATGAAGGCGAAAGCACTAATAAAGCGAAAAAGGGCAGAGTTATAGAGGAAAGAACAAAAGACTTGGAAGTTGAGAAGACACCTATCGTCCAGCCCTATAAACCCCTAGTGCCATATCCTTCTAGGCTGCGGAACGACAAGGATCGGGAACACTTCGGTAAGTTTTTGGATTTGTTCAAACAGTTACATATCAACTTACCACTTATGGAAGCCCTTTCTCAGATGCCCCGGTATGCCAAGTTCTTGAAAGATTTACTATCTAATAAGAAGAAGATGGAAGAGATCTCCACTGCAATAATTGGTGCGAATTGTTCTGCGATTTTACTAAACAAACTTCCAAAGAAATTGAAAGATCCAGGGAGTTTCACCATACCATGTTTCATTGGAAAATTACCCGTAGAAAAAGCATTAACAGATCTAGGGGCTAGCATAAACTTGATGCCATATTCTCTCTTCCAAACGCTGGGATTAGGGGAGCCAAAGCCTACACGGATGAGCCTTCAATTGGTAGATCGATCAATGAAGTTTCCTAGAGGCGTTATTGAAGATGTGTTAGTAAAAGTAGAAACTTTCATATTCTCGGTTGATTTTGTGATCCTGGACATGGATGTCGACACTGAAGTTCCTCTGATCTTGGGACGCCCCTTTTTAGCCACAGCCCGAGCAATCATTGATGTAGCTGAGGGCCGATTAGTGCTACGCATTGGGGAGACGAGTTAGCGATACAAATCCCAGCTGTGATGAAGAAATCGGTAGATTCTGATGATACTTGTTATGCAATTGATGTAACTGATACCGTTGTGGAAGATATCTTATGCAAGGATCCATTAGAGTTGAGTTTGAGAGTATGCAATATTGAAGAGACAGAAGATTGTGCAATACAAGAAATGTTGACTCATCTTGATGGCAAGGATGAACTTGGGATAAAACCAGAGAGGGAGAATATTGATGCAGGAGATGTTACCAGATTGAAGCCCTCTATTGAAGATCCTCCAATTCTGGAGCTAAAGCAACTCCCTGACTATCTAGAGTATGCTTTCTTAGAGAAGGATTCTTAGTTGCCGGTCATCATTGCAGCTGGGCTAACCATTGGTCAGAAGGAAAAGCTCTTGAAGATCTTGAAGGAGCATAAGCGTGCCTTGGCATGGAAAATCGCGGATATCCAAGGGGGTTTGTCCATCTTTTTGCACACACAAAATCCTGATGAAAGACAATTTCAAACCAGTGGTGCAAGCTCAAAGACGACTTAATCCAAACATGAAAGAAGTCGTTAAGAAAGAGGTAATCAAATTGTTAGATGCTGGGCTAATTTATCCCATTTCTGATAGTTCATGGGTAAGCCCCATCCAGGTGGTGCCAAAGAAGGGGGGAATGACGGTGGTCCCAAATGAGAATAATGAGCTCATACCAATGAGGATGGTGACGGGATGGCGAGTATGCATTGACTATCACAAATTAAATGAAGCCACTCGCAAGGACCATTTTCCTTTACCTTTTGTCGATCAAATGTTGGAGAGGCTCGCTGGACATATGTTTTACTGTTTTCTAGATGGGATGTCGGGATATTACCAAATTCAGATTTCCCTTGAAGATCAAGAGAAAACTACCTTTACATGTCCCTATGGCACATTTGCTTACAGGAGGATGCCATTTGGATTATGTAAAGCACCGGTCACCTTTCAGCGGTGCATGTTAGCAATTTTCGAAGATCTGGTTGAAGATATTATGGAAGTATTCATGGACGAATTTTCCGTGTTTGGGGATTCATTTGATTCTTGCCTACAGAATTTGGAAAGGGTACTCATACGTTGTGAAGAAACTAACTTAGTCTTGAATTAGGAGAAGTGTCACTTCATGGTGACTGAAGGTATTATCTTAGGACACAAAATATCTCAGTAGGGGATTGAAGTAGACAACGCCAAGGTTGATACTATAGCCAAACTTCCCCCACCCTCTTCGGTTAAAGCTATTCGGAGTTTTCTGGGACATGCTGGATTCTATAGACGGTTCATCAAGGATTTTGCCAAAATTGCTTGTCCTCTCACCAGGTTGTTGGAGAAGAACATCGACTTTGATTTCAATGATGAATGTCTCCAAGCCTTTGAGGCGCTGAAGGAGAAACTGACCAAAGCTCCTATCATGGTGGCTCCAGATTGGAACCTACCATTTGAACTGATGTGCGATGCCAGTGACTATGCTGTAGGAGCTGTACTGGGTCAAAGAAAGGATAAGTATTTCCAACCGATATACTATGCTAGCAAAACTCTAACCGAAGCTCAAGAGAATTATACCACTACTGAGAAGGAGTTATTGGCAGTAGTGTTTGCTTTTGACAAATTTCGATCTTATCTTGTTCTTTCTAAGGTGATAGTGTATACTGACCACTCCGCATTGAGATATTTAATCACCAAGACGGATGCAAAAACCCGCCTCATCAGGTGGATACTCCTATTGCAAGAATTCAACCTTGAGATCAGAGACAAGAAGGGAGCAGAAAACCTCGCAGCGGATCATCTATCTCGATTGGAGAACTCATGTGTGGAGCAGCTGAAGGAAGAAGATATTAACGATAGATTCCCTGAGGAGAATTTGTATTCTGTAAACAAAGTTAGCGGTTCGGAGTCCCCATGGTTTGCAGACATGGCCAACTATCTAGTGGCTAGGGTCCTTCCACAGGACATGTCCATTCAACAGAAAAAGAAGTTCTTTACTGACCTGAAGTATTACTATTGGGAAGACCCTTACTTGTTCATGTATTGCTCAGACCAAATGATTAGGCGTTGTGTCTCACATGAGGAAGGACGGGAGATCTTGAACCATTGCTATAGTGGACCCACTGGAGGACACCATGGTGCTAATAGGACAGGCCACAAAGTACTTGAAGCTGGTTTTTATTGGCCGTCAGTATTCAAGGATGCCCAAAATTTTGTAGCTCAGTGCGATCGATGCCAGAGAGATGAAAACATTTCAAGAAGGGAAGAAATGCCACAACACTATATTCTGGAGTGCGAGGTGTTTGATGTATGGGGTATTGATTTTATGGGACCATTTCCTCCTTCGTATGGAAACAAGTATATATTGGTAGCAGTGGATTATGTGTCTAAGTGGGCTGAAGCACAAGCTCTACCAACAAATGATGCTAAGGTGGTTGTCAAGTTCCTCAAGAAGCTCTTTTGCTGTTTTGGGGTGCCTCGAGCACTAATTAGTGATCGGGATACAAATTTTTGCAACTCTTAGATTGAAAAAGTCTTGAAAAGATATGGAGTGACTCACCGTCTCACCACTCCTTATCATCCACAGACAAGTGGGCAAGTAGAGTTGACAAATAGAGAGCTAAAGCGCATCTTAATGAGATCAACTCTCCAGCATGGGCGAGATTGGGCAGACAGGTTAGATGATGCGTTATGGGCTTATAGGACGGCCTACAAAACACCACTTAATACAACTCCTTTCTGGTTAGTATATGGGAAAGTGTGTCACTTACCAGTTGAGATTCAGCATCGGGCGTTCTGTGCTATCAAGACTTTCAACCACAATCTCGACAAGTCAGGAGCTCACAGGAAGAGGCTAATTAATGAGCTTGATGAGTTAAGACTTACGGCATATGACAACGCTAGTTTCTACAAGGAGAGAGCCAAAGCATATCATGACGCAAGGTTACGCCAGCACAAGCAATTTGAGGAAGGAGATATGGTATTGCTATTCAACTCCAGGTTAAAACTTTTTCCGGGGAAACTCAAATCAAAATGGTCAGGTCCTTTTCGGGTAAAGAACGTTTTCCCTTATGGCACGGTGGAGTTAGAACACCCTGAAAAGGGTATTTTCAAGGTCAATGGACAGAGACTTAAACATTACTTAGGAGACAAGAGGGTCTTTGAAGAAAGAGCGGAGCTGTCCCTTATTCGAATCCATAATTGACCTTTTTCTTTTCCTTAGGTCGAGCCAACGACGTTAAACAAAAGTGCTGGCTGGGAGGCAACCCATGCATCTACTAGGTTAGTTTTTCTTTTCTTTTTACTATCATCATCATTACATTTGTGAGTGGTAGTTTTGCAGGTAAGATTTTAACATAGAGGGTACGATATGGTCTAAGCCACACCAAAGTATACGGGCATTTGTGAAAGGTGTTTCAGTCCAGGGGATGGCACGGTTACAAGCACGTCCAAGTCACAAGCCGTGCCATAAGGTAAGATTTTTCCAAGTTCTTTTATACAGAGCAGTGTATGGCACGGCTTATAACACGCCCAGTTTTGAGGTCGTGTCGTCAATAGCCTTTTAGGGTTCGCACGTTTCCAGAAATAAAAAACCTTGCACTATACCTCTTTCCTCATTCCCACATTCCTTCTCTCTGCATCGTCGTTCTTTTTCTTCCCTCTCTGTTGTTTCCACTAGGTTAAGAACATCATTCATCAATCTTTCGAGATTTCTTAAGCGTGGTATATTCAAGATGCCTAGGACAAAGACCGTGGCGCGTAAGAATGCTCAACCTCGTTCAGCTGGGGGTTCCTTTAGGACCACGCGACGCTACCCTCCTAACTTGAGGAGGGAGGGCGAAGGTAAGTATGATGTAGTGCGAGAAAAGAAGGTATTTATGCCTAATGTAGTAGTTGATTGGGAAGTGTTGGCTAGATACTGGTTGGTGGAACGATTTGATCACTTCTTGAACGATCCCACTCGGAGAGCACTTCTGAGCATTGAGGAGGACGTGTATTCTTCGCTAAGCTATGATTTCGTCGCCACATTCAAGCTTAGTTTTGGCCGGCATACCCAGCTTGATAATGTGGTCTCCTTCTACTGCCAAGGGAGTTACCACCGTGTTGAAATGAGAGACTTCATCAAGTGCCTGGGTATTTACGACAATGAGTTTGTCGACTCTAATGAATTCTCGCAGCTTCCAGACGCCTTTCCTAAGGGCCTACTACAGCATGGAGTGTGGCACAGTATGGGAGAGGGTAGATATGATCCCTCCAAATCTAAGGGGAGCCATTTAAGGGACCCTGCCGTGCGTGTACTTCATTACATTCTGGCCCATTCAACCACTGGTAGAGGTGATTCTTAGAGGGTTGTGAATGCATCGAACCTGTACCAGCTATGGAGTATGATCACGGGCACTCGGGTTAATGTCAGATTAGCAGCTGTGTGGTGTTTGAAAAAATAGTGCGATCTGGGGCAGCACAAGGTTTTTGTCGGCTCTTGGATTACCCGTATTTTGAAAAATTATGGTGTCTTCCCAACCCGGGTTCCCAGGGACAGTTGTGGAAGGAGTGCCTCTCTCCCCGAGAGTGTTTTGTGGAGGTGGAGGTTTCGCATACTGGACGCATCAGACGAACAACAAGAGCCGGATATAGAACCTGAGTAGGATGAGGAGCAAGAGCGAGCTCAAGAGCAAGTTCAAGAGCAGGCCGGCCAAAACCAGGAGCTAGCAGATTCGGTAAAGAGATTGACTGCGGATTTAGAAGAAATTAAGAGAGAACAAGCCAGGCAGTCAAAGCGGGTGAAGGGCTTGAAGAGTTATTTGGTCACTTGTTTATCCCGTATTGGTGAGAAATTGGGGGTAGATCTTCCCCCATGTGGTGGCTCTAGCGATGAGGATGTAGCATCACAAGCTACTCTGGTTGTTTCTGGAGGAGATCATCACTCGAGTGGTGCATATGATACCGGTTTTCATTTTGGAGAATCCTCGGGTGCAGCTTTCATGGCACGACATGAAAGTCTCGCAGTTGCTACTACCGAAGCGAGCAATCAGCAGGATACTGAGGTGATTGGATCTGATTCTCCTCGCCGATCGCGCACTGTACCATTGCCATCGGATGATGACTTCAGTAGCTGATCTCGCGAATGGATCGATGGAAGTTGAACCCGGGAGATTTGGCCCATTATGCAGAACAACCATTTGACTTTTGTTTTTACTGTCCTGATTTGTTTGATTCTGGAAGACTAACCAACCGCTAATGTTTGAAATAGAAAATGCTGATGATAGTTAGCTTTACTTTCAACCGATTATGATTTTCTTTTGTTTTGTTTTGTTCTTTTTTGTTGTGAGATACAGGCTTTCAAAGTACACCGACCCGTTACGTTTAGCAGAGGTTCTGATGACTCTACTTGTGCGTCACTTGACTTTCTATTAACGATTTGCGTTGTAAGAGAATTCAGGGAAGTTTTTCGTTTTCCTTTTGTTTTATTTTTGCTTTTATTCTTTGCTTCCCTTTATGCATTTCATGAGGACATTGGGGACAATGTCTATTATAAGTGTGGGGAAGGGGGTTAGGAAAACGAAACTAGGATACAAGGGTTATGCAATCAAAAATGCAATTTCCTCTTAATTAAGGTATAATCGATGATGACTTTTGACAATCAAGGACTGTTGAGATTTGTTTACACCCCTGTGGAATATCTTTAACAATTTTTATTCTCTTATTATGTATTAGAGATACGTTGCTAAAATTATAAGATGAAATCCAAGTGAAGTAAACTTACTTGTCATTTAACCTTTACTTTCGGGAAGTGAGATTGGATTAAGGTCACTAGTGAGTTTAGTATGCCCTTCTTTTTGCTTAGTAGGTAAGCTATATAACTTGGAGTGAAGGAGTAAATGATACTTGTAACTTGGTGATTCCTTTTCGAAAAAAAAAAATGGGAGTAATGGAAGAATATATTAATATGTAAATAGTTCAGAAGTGGGCCTCATAGACTCGAGTAATTAAGCCTGAGAGATGCCTGTTTAAGGAATAACATCTATTGACTCGGGTGACGAACTTGGGATCAATGGCTGAAAGCTCGCTACAAGGGTCATGAGAAAAGTTCGAGAAAACTGAACTTCAAAGAGCTTATATGAATAATAGGGATTGATTGAGATGGTAGAGGTTCGAAGGGGTATTTTTAAACCTAGTAGCCTAAGATCGCCTGGTCTGGGACTTACTGACCAAGGAAATCATCTTAATTAATTAATTAATTAAGTAAATGAGTTAATTAGACTCAAACAAGTAAATTCAAGGGACGCCTTCTACGCTGAGGGAATAACATCTGTTAACTCGAGTGATGAACTCGGGATTATCGATCGAAAGTTTGTTACATGGGTCGGTTAACTTAGTTAAGTGCTTTAATGGTAAACTCCCAAAATTAACTTAAGAATTGGATGAAACAGAAAAGGAAGAGCTAGGGGACAAGTGGATACAACATGCCTTTAGTCCCTGTTGTGTTGCTTACAACCGTGGTTAAAAGGATTGTATACTTTATTTTACTAGTCTCGATCTTGCAGCAATTTCGACTTTGGGAACTTTAGTTTAAATGATAAGGGTAACAGTTTAATTTACTTGGATTAGCTTTGGGAATTTTAGTATTTGTATTTTGTATACAACTAAAGATTGAGTAAAGATTATCAATGATTAAGGTGTAGCATGAAAACGATGATGCTGAAATATCTTCTTGATTGCGGGAACTTATGAGAACTAGTCCTTTGGGTTTTCTTAATCCGTGTTTGCTTGAGGATAAGCAAAACCTTAAGTGTGGGGAAATTTGATAAGAGTAAATTAACCCTTGTAAATTATGGGCATTAATGATGAATTTGTATAGTCTTTTGAATAAAATCAATGCGGATTCGGTATTTAACAGATAAATATATGTTTTAGGGTATAATACCAAAGAGAAGGAGAAAGATCACAAAAGGAGCATAATTGAAGCTTAAAAGATCAAGTTAAAGTTACTCATGGACAACACAGGGAAAGCTACGGCCGTGTCATGAACCGTGGGCACACCTGAAGATGAAAGCGTCACTTGGAAAGGAAGCACGGCTTGTGATAGGGGTGTGCTTGAAGCCGTGGCAGACGCTGTGAAGACGTGGAAAGCTCCAGAACTTGGCACGGGTTATAATCTAGCCGTGTTGATAGCTGTGTTCCTAGCCGTGCCAAACACTAAGCAAGATTGAGGAGTTACATATTATTCGACCAGAGGGAGACACAGTTTGAAATCTAGCCATGCCATTAGGCGTGTCAGGCAACTGTTATTCACTTGATGAGATTCACTTGGAAAAGGAAAGATACAGTCGTATCTTTCCAACTGAAGATGCTCGGCCATGCCTTGAGAAGTATAAATAGAACAACCCTATTGAGAAAAGGGGAGGTGGCACAAGAGAAACCCTAGAGAACAGAAGCTGTTGCCAGAAGCTGTTGCCAGAATAGTTTCGGATTTGAAGCCAAGATATTTCGTGTTTGAATTTTCTTTATGGACTCAATTATTTTATGTTTTGCTCTTCGTATTAGATTCATGAGTGGCTAATTGTTTCATCCCTGTTCCCTTGAGAAACTCCTGATTGTCATGTGACGGAATTATTGATGTTCAATAATTAATTCTACTCTTTGAGTTTATTCATGTTGCAATTATAGTTTGTTCATCTTGATATGTGCGCAGTATTAGGATGGGATTATATCTCTGTTATTAAGATTGAGAAATCATTTAATAAAGTGGATCTGGCATGGATAAAAAGACCCCTTGTACTCCTAAAGATAGGTTATAGGAGGTTTTCTGTATTGAACAAGGTCATTGTGGTCTAGTTCAATTGAGAGTCCTAGGATTTTATTGCAATCTTGATTATGTTAATTGAAGAGAGATCTTAATTGGCTTAATTAGGATTAGAGATTATTGATCTTGAGAAAGACTCTAATCTAGTGTAATTGGCGACAGGACACATCTCAAGCATCGAGTAGGAATGTATGAGAAATGATGATAGGAAGCGTCTTATCAGACTTGCAACCTTGGAAAGAAAATTTACTTAGGAAGCGCCCTTATGAGCTGGCTACCTATCGACAGAAGCGTCTTGTTAGACTAGCAACTGTTTGGGAAGGATGTTTCCGAAAAGTGCCCCAAGAGCTGACTAATCGGGAGAATCTAGGAAAGTGCCCATATTGGGCTGACTAACCTTAAAATAGATTTTAGGAAAGTGCCCATCTTGGGCTGACTAACCTGTGGTAGTGTCTCAAAAGGTGCCCTTATAAGCTGACCCTGAGAATGGATTTTTAGGAAAGTACCTATATTGGGCTGACTAACCTTTGATAAAATTCTTAGGAAAGTGCCCATCTTAGGCTGACTAACCTTAGATAGAACTGTCTCAAAAGGTGCCCTTATGAGCTGACCTTGAGAACAGGTTTTTTCGGGAAAGTGCCCATATTGGGCTGACTAACCCTTGGATTGATTTTTAGGAAAGTGCCCCAAGAGCTGACTAACCTAAAATAGAACTATCTCAAAAGGTGCCCTTATGAGCTGACCCTGAGAATGGATTTTTAGGAAAGTGCCCATATTGGGCTGACTAACCTTTGATAAAATTCTTAGGAAAGTGCCCATCTTGGGCTGACTAACCTTAGATAGAACTGTCTCAAAAGGTGCCCTTATGAGCTGACCTTGAGAACAGGTTTTTTCGGGAAAGTGCCCATATTGGGCTGACTAACCCTTGGATTGACTTTTAGGAAAGTGCCCCAAGAGCTGACTAACCTAAAATAGAACTGTCTCAAAAGGTGCCCTTATGAGCTGAACCCTGAGAACAGGTTTTTTCGGGAAAGTGCCCATATTGGGTTGACTAACCCTATTAAAGGAAATGTCTAGACACGTGCTTCATTATGAGCTGACTCATCTAGTACTCTTGAACATGCTTCTTACTAAGCTAGATGATGTGGTGCCTTTCATGATGTGATGATAGTTACCTATTTTAATATGCTTGCCAGTTTATCTCGGATAGCAACCAAACAACTGAACCTTCGTGTTGGTTTGCTCCTGCTTCTTTTCTTCTTATCTTGACACTGGATTGAAAATCTTGATGTGCCTCTTTTCTTTATGCACAAAGCTCTTTCGACGGTAATGTTATCCTAATAATGCGCTCAGTTTTAATGCTTAGGAGTAGACAAAATTATATCACAAATTACATTAAGATTCATTATCATTTTAGTGTTTATCTTTCATTGACAAAGTGGTGGGTAATGTGTTTAGGTGTATTTATTGTGATCAGAATTGATTGGGATTGTTGACCATTCAGGGATATTAGCTTTGCTTGTAGAAAAGTAAAAACTCGACTCAACGAACTTTGTATCGAATATTGGCTTTCATAAACATTGGCAAAATTTCAATTCCCTTGCCTAAGGATAGTACATCTTTACAGCATCTGTGTTGACGGGGTCTCTCAATTCTGGACCATCCATCCGAGTTAATATTAGAGCACCACCTGACAGAACCTTTTTCACCACATACGGGCCTTCATAATTTGGAGTGAATTTTCCTCTGGAGTCTTGGGCGTTCGGGAGAACTTTTCTTAGTACTAGATCGCCCTCTTTGAAGTACTGAGGTTTCATCTTCTTGTTGAATGCTCGGGCTATCCTCTATTGGTAACACTGACCATGACATAGTGCGGTAAGTCTTCTTTCATCAATCAGATTCAACTGATCAAGCCTTTTCTTTACCCAATCCGATTCTGTTAATTGAGTTTCTGACAAGATTCTGAATGATGGTATCTCGACTTCCACT
>JBBMOL010002401.1:0-24912 GCA_037954665.1 Laguncularia racemosa | reverse complement strand
ATTTATACTATAAAGATTGAAGTATAAATGGCTCTATCGTTGAATAGAGAAATCCAAAATGTGGTTGAATTGCAGCATTATGTAGAATTGGAGGATATGGTTCACATGGCTATAAAGGTTGAGAACCAGCACAAGAGGAGAGGCAGTAGTAATGCACGGTTTCAACAGGGTAATGGTTCATCCACTTGGAAGACTAATCAGTGGAAGAAGGAAGAAAAGCCTTTACCGACCAAACTAAAAGGGGAGCTGAGGCAAGTGGGTTCTACTCCTGGTAACCAAGGTAACCCTGATTCTTCTACATCTAGAAATCGTGACATTAGATGTTTTAAATGTCAAGGTGAGAGGCCATATTGCTAGTCAATGTCCAAATAGGCGTGTGATGATTTTGCATGATGATGGGGAGTATGAGACTGAGGGGGATAGTGAAGAAGATGATATGCCTCCATTAGAGGATGCTAGTGATGATGAGGAGCCTGCAATGGGAAGGCTAGTGGCAGTAGTGAAGCGAGCTTTGAATGTGCAGGTGAAGGAAGAAGAAGAGGTGCAAAGAGAGAATATATTTCATACTAGATGTTATCTAGGAGATCACATTTATAGTTTGATCATTGATGGAGGGAGTTGCACCAATGTAGTGAGTAATTTTATTGTTGAGAGGCTGGGGCTCAAAACTGTTAGACACCCTAGTCCATATAAATTGTAGTGGTTGAATGATAGTGGTGAGACTAAGGTGAGTAAGCAAGCCTTGATTGGTTTTCGCATTGGAAGGTATGAGGATGAGGTGTTATGTGATGTAGTGCCAATGCAAGCATGTCATGTGTTGTTGGGGAGGCCATGGTAAATAGATAGGAAGGTTGTTCATGATGGCTTTTCTAACAAGTATACGCTTGTTCACCAAGGGAAAAGCTTTAATCTTAAACCGTTAACACCCAAACAAGTGTATGAGGACCAGTTTGCAGCTACAACAGTCTTTTGCAAAACATAAGGTGAGTGAAAAAGCAGAGTGAGAGTGAGAGAGCAAAAGACAATGAGAAGAAAAAGGAATATAAGAGTCAAGATCAAAAGCAAAAGGAGAGGAAGGCTGGAAAGAGTGTGAGAGGCTACTTGAAGGGGAATCAACTTTGGTGGTGAGTGAAAGGGAGAGGGCAGCTTTGCAAAAGGAGAGTTGTGTGGTAAGAGCGAGTGCAGTGAGGAGAGCGTTAGTGATGAAGCAACCTATGCTGTTGTTGGTTTTTAAGGAAACTTGTTTGACTACTAACGACTTATCTAACTCTTTGCCTAGTGTGGTTCTGTCTCTTGTGCAGGACTTTGAAGATGTCTTCCCTGAAGAGATTCCAAAGGGATTACCACCTATTCGTGGTATTGAGCACTAGATTGACCTTATACCCGGAGCATCGATTCCTAACAAACCAGTTTATAGGAGCAATCCGGAGGAGACAAAGGAACTCCAAAGGCTGGTCAATGAACTAATGAAGAAGGGGTACATGAGAGAGAGCATGAGTCCATGTACCGTGCCTATGATTTTGGTGCCTAAGAAGGATGGGACATGGAGAATGTGTGTTGACTGTCGTGCCATCAACAACATTACGGTAAAGTATCGTCATCCCATTCCTCCCTTAGATGGCATATTAGATGAGTTACATGGGTCTAGTGTCTTTTCCAAAATTGATTTGAAAAGTGGATATCACCAAATTAGAATGAAAGAAGGTGATGAATGGAAAACTGCATTTAAGACAAAATATGGATTGTATGAGTGGTTAGTAATGCCTTTCGGTTTAACTATTGCACCTAGCACTTTTATGAGACTTATGAACCATGTTTTGAGGACTTTTATTGGAAAATTTGTGGTTGTCTATTTTGATGATATCCTCATTTACAGCAAGAGTTTGGAAGATCATATGTCTCACTTGAGGAATGTTTTAGAAGTGCTTCGAAAGGAACAGTTATATGCTAACCTCAAGAAGTGTACTTTTTGCACAGACAAACTTATGTTTCTTGGTTTTGTTGTTAGTGCACAGGGAATACAGGTTGACGAAGAAAACGTTCGTGCGATCCAAGAATGGCCTAATCCAACCAATGTAAGTAATGTGCGGAGCTTCCATGGACTAGCGAGTTTTTACAGGAGATTTGTGAAGGATTTCAGCACCATTGTAGCACCACTTACTGAGGTAATTAAGAAGAACGTGGGGTTCGGCTAGGGAGAGCAACAAGAGAAGGCCTTTCAGACGCTTAAAAATAAGCTGACTCAGGCGTCGTTACTTGCTTTACCTAACTTTGCTAAAACGTTTGAAATTAAGTGTGATGCTTCAGGATTAGGTATTGGAGCAGTGCTTATGCAGGAGAGAAGACCGATTGCATTCTTTAGCGAGAAGCTAAGTGGGGCAACCTTGAATTACCCTACTTACGACAAGGAGCTATATGCATTGGTTCGAGCCCTGGAGACGTGGCAATATTACCTTTGGCCGAAAGAGTTCGTGATCCACACTGATCATGAATCCTTGAAGTACTGAAGGGCAAGACAAGCTGAATAAAAGGCATGCTCGTTGGGTGGAGTTTATCGAAACATTTCCATATGTTATCTACTACAAGCAAGGTAAAGAGAATGTCGTTGCTGATGTACTATCTAGAAGGTATACTTTTATCTCTACTCTTAGTTCTAGACTGCTTGGTTTTGAGCACATTAAGGAGTTATATGCTACTGATCGAGATTTTTGTGAGGAGTTAAGTGTATTGTGAGAAGAGTGGGCATGGAAAATTTTATAAACATAAAGGATTCTTGTTTAGGGAGAGTAAACTGTGCATTCCAATTTGTTCTTTAAGAGAATTACTAGTGAGGGAGTCTCATAGAGGAAGGTTAATGGACTCTTTGGCATAGCTAAAACATTAGGGGTATTGCAGGAAACACTTCTATTGGCCTCACATGAAACGAGATGTTGAGAGGATTTGTGAGCGATGTGTCACGTGTAGGCAAGCGAAAATCTAGAGTCCAACCTCAAGGGCGTTACACCCTACTTCCCATTCCTCATGAGCCATGGTAGATATTTCTATGGACTTTGTGTTAGGATTACCAGGTCTAGACATGGTTGGGATTCTATTTTTGTAGTTGTTGATAGATTCTTAAAATGGCACATTTCATTCCTTTTCACAAAACGGATGATGCTTGTAATATTGCTAATTTATTCTTTAGGAAGTTGTGCGATTGCATGGTATGCCTAGAACAATTGTATCAGATAGGGATGCTAAGTTCTTTAAGCTACTTTTGGAAGACCTTGTGGGCTAAGTTAGGAACTATAGTTATTGTTTTCTACTACTTGTCATCCACAGACTGACGGTCAAACTGAGGTAGTGAATCGAACTTTATCTACTTTGTTGAGGGCTGTAATTAAAAAGAATATTAAGAGTTGGGAGGATTGTTTGCCGCATGTTGAATTTGCTTATAACCGTACAGTGCATTCTGCTACTAAATTTTCTCCTTTTGAAATTGTGTATGGTTTTAATCGACTAACTCCTTTGGATTTATCACCTTTGCCTATTTCTGAGTATGTTAATTTAGATGGCACGAAGAAGGCCGAATTTGTTAAACAGATCCACGAGAAGGCAAGGCTGAACATTGAGTGACGAATAGAGCAGTATGTGAAACAAGCCAACAAGGGTCGTCGAGAAGCTGTTTTTTGAACCTGGAGATTGGGTTTGGGTTCACATGCACAAAGAGTGGTTTCCCATGCAGCGTCGATCTAAACTACTTCCTAGAGGCAATAGACCATTTCAAGTTCTTGAGCGCATCAACAACAACGCATACAGATAGATTTTCCTGGTGAGTATCAAGTAAGTGCCACATTTAATGTTACTGATCTGAGTCCTTTGATGTAGGTGACGATTTGAGGACAAATCCTTTTCAAGAGGAGGGGAATGATGAGAGTCAAGTCGAAGAAGGAATGTGGATCCTCTTGAAGTTGCCTCCTGGACCGATCACAAGAAGTCGAGCGAAACGACTCAAGGAAGCACTTAACGGGTTGATAAAGGATGTTCATGAAGCCGGAAAGGATTGGAGCAATCATGAAGTTGGAACAGATTGGAACAATCATGGGAAGACCCTTGCTCTTATATAGGTCACACCAGACACGGGTTTGAAGAGGGCATGTACTTTCAAGGCACGGCCGTGTAGGAATTCCAAGATTGCACAGAATCATACATGGCTAACACACGGCAAAAAGGGCCGGGCCAAGGAACAAGAAAAATCCACAGAAAGATACAGACTAAATACAGGGCGTGTATGTGCCCGGGAAAATTTCAAGAAAAGTACACGGTCGTGATACGGCGTGACCCCCTCCGGCCACTTGTTCTGTTTTCGTGTTTTTACCGACTTTCTAACTATTTTTTGGACTTGTTTTTAAATGAATTTTTAAGCCAGATAAAAGCTCCTGGGTTTAGAACAATTTAAAATTTTAATCTTTAAACATTAAACACTTTTGAGGGCACCTTCTTGGGTTTCTTCAAGAACTAATTTCCCCCCCCCCCCCTTTAAAATTGATTTGTGGCTTCACAGATTACCCGGCTTTCTTGTTGGTGTTTCACTTTTAATAAAAAGGTTCTTGTTTTGTTATAAAAAAGGGGGGTGGCAGGTTTTGGGCGAGGTAAGAATTTCAAACGTATTGGTATGGGTTTCACCCGGGTTGGGGGGGGTTTCGATCACAAAGACTTTTTCCCTTTTTGCAGCTTTTGCTAAATTACTACCTGGAGCAATGGACCATTTCGAATTTTTGGCGCATAATGAAAATCCTACAAGTTAGATTTCCGGGTGAGTATAAAGTGCACTTTTAACATTACAAATCTGGCCCTTTTTTGATGTAGGGGATGATTTTGGATAAATCCTTTTCAAGGAGGGGAATGATGAAACCCCCCATGAGGGAGTTAAGCAAAGGGGGAAGTCGATCCTTTTGAAGTGCCACCTAACCGATCACAAGAATCAAGCAAACGTTTCAAGAAGCCTTAACGGGCTGATAAAGGATATCTTAACCCGGAAAAGATTTGAGCAACCGAAATGAAATTTTGCTTGTAAAAGTCATTCAAGGAGACAAAGCATAGGAGATCAAAGCGTAGTCTTGACAATGCACTTAAACACTGTGGCTTTGAACTCTTGCAATTAGACGCGACGTAAACCCACGTCGGGACACGCCGCCGGGCGTACATTTTCTTTTTGTTTTTTTTCCGCAACTTTATTATTTTATGTCTTTTGGGTTTTTTTTCCTTATGAGTTGTAAACCCTATTAAAAGCTACTGGGGTTGGAAAACAAAGATAGAATTACTACAACATTGATTAAAATAATTTGAGAGTATTCCTCTTTTGGTTCTTCAAAGAACTTCTTTTGAACTTTCAACTCTTCCATGGCGTTTAAACCCGACTTATAAATTTGGTTTTTCATCCCGATTGGGCATCAACAATATCAAGGTTTTTCCCTCATCTTAGGCAATGGGTTCGGTTTCCACTTCAATTATTTTGTATTTTAGGTTTATTTCCAAACGGGGGTATGGGGTTTCGTACCGTGGGCGAATTCGTATCATTAAGGCTTAAAATCTCAATTTCAAAAGAAAACTGGGGTAAATTCGTTTTCTGAGACTTACTTTTTAAATTTTAATTTTAAAAACCAGTCACAACATTAACAGGGGCACCAATCAAGTAAATTTCAAGATTTTTTTGATTAAAAACACTTAAGGCATAAAGAAAGCATAGGAATTGCAAGCTCATGAGTGTAAATCAATATGAAATTCTACATTTAAAACCCCTTCCCCCCACATTAAATTGGGACAATGTCCTCATTTTTTCTAAAATACACAAACTTAGGGAAAAGAATATCAATGCAAAAAAAATAAAATCGAAAAACGGGTCTTCCTATTCAATTTTTTCTCAGTAAAAAAATTCGCCCAAAAAATGCTATCACCTTGAGGGCTTTTGCTTCTTCCTCTAGGCTAGAACTTTTTAGGTGGCTTTCTTAGATGTTTTGAAGAAGAGGGAGTGAGAAAGAACGAAGAAAAAAATAGGTAAAAAGAGGGAGAAAAAAATGGAGAGAGAGGGAGAGCAGTCGTGAGAAAATAAGTGGAAAGAGAGAGAATAATGAGCAAAGGGAAGAGAGAAAGGGGGGCCAATTTTAAAAAACCCAAAAAGGGGCCACACCCTATACCTAACCTCCCGGGCCCTTGGGGAATTCGAATTTTTTTATATTATATATATATTCATTGGAAAAAAACACTAGTGTTGCAAATTTTGAGCATGATTGCCTCCCATGAAGTGCTTAGTTTTAGTCGCTAGCCCGACTTTTCCGTTCATGTCCTCACATCTCCTAAATCCACAGTTTTGGGCATCTCTATTAGCTTTTTCCCCTTTCAAGTAATGTTTGAGAAGATAACTGTTTATTTTGAAAGTACGGTTGTCTTCTGCCTTTCAACAGACTGCACCAAAAGGGAAAACTTAACAATTTAAAAGGTCCAAACCTCGGATTTAAATTATTTGGGAACCTTCAAGCGGGAGTTGTAAGTAAGACCTTCTGACCAAGGAAAATTCTTACATCCAATGTTTTAATGCCAAGTTTTGTTCGTTCTTTGTAAATTTTTGCATTTTCATAGTTTCTTCTCGCACTTTGCCATTTGTTTTAGTTGAAGCAATCTTTTTTTCCAGCAGCTTCCCATCAAAGTTAAGGTATTTAATACCCCTAGTATGCCTTGTGTCAAGTTTACTGGTAAAAAACATGATTTACTAAAAAAAAAATTTTTGTGGGGGACACCCCATGGGGGTTTTTTAAAACATTGTTCTATACCCTTTAAAATCTCATCGATTTTTAAAACTAATTTTTCCTAGATGCATTAAATCTTCTCTAAATTCGCTTTAATTTCCCTAGGGGATCCTCAACCTTTAAATGTTTGTGGATATAAGGGGGGGAAATTTTGTGAGAAAATCCATATTTTAATAACAATTTTCAAATTCCCCTGTTACAAAAATGTGTTCCCCCCACTTGTTATAGCTCTAGGTACCCAAATCTTTGAAAAATATTCTTTTTAAAAAAATTTAATAACAACCCTACTGTCATTAGTTTGTAGAGCAACTCCTTCCCCTTTTTGAAACATAATCAAAGCAAAAGAAGTATTTGTTTGAAAAAGATATGGAAAAGGCCCATAAAGTCGACCCCCAAACGTCAAAAAGCTAATTCAAGAAAAGTTTTGGGAATTAAAGTCTTCTAAAAAGTTACTAGTCCTTTGACATTGAGCCAGACAAGATGTATTCCTCATTCACTGAAAAAACCCGGGCTAAAAAAATTCACTGAAAAATTTTAGTGCCTTTCTTTCTAACCAAAGGGGCCTCTTGCCTCCTTAGAATGACAATGCTATTAATGCTAAGTTGTTCACTTTCAGGCTGCACCTTAATTTTTAGTCAGCACAATTTTAAAAGAATGGTTCATCCCAAAAAAATAAAACTTCACATCATGAAAAAAATTTCTTTTTTTTTGGTAAATAACCATATGGTTGATTTTGCAAACCCAAATAATCATATTCAGCATACCAAGGAATTTTTGACTTCTACGCATGCAATTTTTTCACGGGAATTTTTTCATTAATGGGTGAATCAAGACAAAAGTTTCCAAAGGGGGGTAAATATTAGCCACCACATTTTCAGTTCCTTTTTTATCTTTAATTTCCAGTTAAATTCTTGCATTTTTAAAAACCATCGAATTAACCAAGGTTTAGCATTTTTTTAGAAAATAATACTTAAAGGGCAGCATGGTCATGTAAACTATGATTTTTAACCTTTTAGAAAAGTGGGAATTTATCGAAGCAAATATACGCTAAAATTCTTTTTCAATTGGGGCTTAATTCCTTTGGGCCTCTTTTAAAGGGTTCTACTTGCAATAAAATTACATGAAATGACTTTTTTTTCCCGTTTGCCTGTCCCGCTCCATAACATATTCTGGATCGCACTCAATTTTGAAGGAAAGGGTCCCAATCAGGGGCAACAATCACGGGGTGAGTGGAGCTTCTCCATAAATAGATTGAATCCTGCAAAAATTTGTCATCAAGAAAAAGGGCAAATCTTTTTCAAATTAAATTACAAAGAGGTTTGGATTTTAAAAAAGTCCCTGATAAATCTCCTGTAAAACCCCAGCATTCCTAAAAGCTTTGATTCCTTTCATTTAAAGGGTGGGGGAAGCTTCTTATCCTCATTTTTGCACTGTAAAACCTAAATTTCCCACTTTTGACCAATTGTGCCCTAAGACAAATTCCCTCTCTTACATGAAAGGTTTTTTCCCCCCAAATTAAGAACGATTTTTTCCTTGCATTTTAAAGCAACACCAAAATTTGTCAACAGTTTCAAAGACTTCCCAGAAACAAAAAAAATCATCCATGAATTTTTCAATAAATTTCCTAACATTTTAAAAGGAAAATGGGCTATGCTTTTTTGAAAGTAGGGGGTGCATTACAAAGCCCAAAAGGGGCATTCTCCAAAAGGGGAAAATGTGCCAAAGGACAAGAAAAGGTGGTTTTTCCCCCTGGGTCCTCGGGTTTGCTAATGGATTTGATTGAACCAGAGTAACCATCTAAAAAGAAATAAAAATCCCCCTGCAATTTTTTTAAAATATTAATCTATAAAGGGGGGGGGAAATGACTTTCGGGTAGCTCTTCAGTTTCCTTTATCTAACAGACTCCCAACCAGTTCAGGCGAGTGGGAAATTAATTATTTACCCTCATTTTTTACTAAAAGTCATACCCCCTTTTTTTTGGGTACAATTTTGATGGACTAACCCTTTACTGTGGAAATTGAAAAAAAAATGTGCTCTAACAATTTAAGCATTTTTTTTTTACAACTTCCTTAAGAGTTGGGTTAAGTTTTCTTTGTGTTAACTAAAAGTTTGCACTAAAGCCTCAAAATTCCTATGAGTACAAATTGAAGGGCTAACCCCCTTAATATTGGCAATGGCTAACCAAGGGCTTCCTTTCTCTCTTAAACTCCAAAAGTTTTGTTTTTGATCACCTATCAAAGAAAAAGAAATGATTACTGGAAAAGCATCATCTTTAAAATTTATGCAATTTTTTAAATGACTGGGAAAGGGTTTAAGCTAAAGCACGGGGGTTGTGAAAAGGGGGGGGCGGGCTTCTTTCACTTTTCCTAGCTCTTATATAGGAGCCGAACTTCTAAGCTTTTTCCCACACATTCTTCTTTTGGTTCTTCATATCACTCATTCATCATGCCTTAAAAATGTTTTATTGTCTCCATACCTACTCCTTCAATTTCTCACAGGAAAATTTCTCAAAAACTAAAGGGGTTGTAACGACTTACAATCATCAAATTTTCCTAATGGTTCTAAATTAAAAGTAATTTTCACCAAAACTCTCGGGGGGGGGGGGTTTAGCTTCCCTTGTTCCACATTTTAATCCTTACCTGTTGCAAGGAGGGTTTCCTAAAAATTTGGGGAAACCCTCTTTTTTCTTCCTTTTCTAGGCATAAAGTCAACGGGAAAAGATGAATTTGCCCACTTTCTAGCCCATTTCCCACATACCCTTGGGTTTGACACTTCTATCAGCAAGTATAGGGTGCATGCGTCTCTTTACATTCTCCAAGCCCCTATTTTCTGAAAATTATAGAGGCTTTAATTTAACTTGCACAATCTTTATAAGGACTTTATCAAAATAAAATTACCAATAGTGCAAGGGAAACGTAAAACTTCCCCAAATCTCTTTTTTTTTTGGTTTGGATAAATTCTTCTTAGGATCATAGAAAATTCTCCGTAAGCATTACAGGTTCTTTCCCCATCTATTTTTTCTCTTCTTAGTGAGCAAACCCTTTTCATGAATCTAGCATATAAAGGGGCATTTGCTGAAGGCCCTAAAAAAGGGAATGTTAAATTTTGTTTTTTTTTAAAGACTTCATAAATTTAGCAAATTGTGAATCCAATTGTTGTTGCTTCCCCTTCCCGGGGAAAAGGAACGGGAGGAACATATGTTTTTCACCTTTGGTGAATTTTGTTGTTCCCCTTCCTTTTTTTTCCCTTTATTTTTTGGGTTAATCCTTTTTCCTCAAGTTTCTTACAACAATTCCCTTTCCACTTCTTAGCATAAAGCATTTACACCCCTTTGGATTCTGCCAATATTTTGGAAAAAACCCCGATGGTTATTACTCAATGTTGAGACATCTGACTAAGTTTTTTTTATCAAATTCCTAAGGGCTTGTTGATTCTGCAAAAATTGTGTCAGCTTTTGATATAAACTTACACGAGTTTTCCATGTTAGACTAAATTTTCTTTAGAAGAGGGATTTGATTAGAATATAGTTGATGGGGGGTATTTGATTAGGACCCTTGCTTTTTAAAACCGGGGGTTTAAACGTTGTTATCATTTTCCCCTGAGAAATTTAATGTTTTTGCCACCTTGGGGTTTTAGGTGTTTGAATAAGGTCCTTGACTCCCTTTAGAAAATTTTGCAAAAATTTACTTGCTTCCTGGGGTGAGGGGGACAATTTCCAGATGGGACTCAAGGTTGATGTGGTCCTGAATAACCACAACAAGAAATTTTATTTCATTAAAAAAAAAGTGCAAAGGGGATTTACTTTCCCAAGCTGTAGGCTGAAATCTGAGCTTTAAGGTGTCCATGTCATTAACAGATGCCGCTATAAATTTCCCTTTCTGTTGCCCAATTATGTGCACTAATGCCCTTTCTCAAAAAAAAACCTAGCCCACATAGTCTTACCCCTTAGTGACCCCCAGAAGCACATCACTAGAACCTTTAATTCTCATCTAAACGAGATAGAAATCCAAAAAGGAGATTATCTGTAAACCAGATGGGGGATTTTCTAATTTCCTCCTTGAATCTTTTTCCCGCTTTATAAAGTGATTCACCATAAACTAGTAATTTTGAGTCATTCCTTAACCTAGTAGTTTTTAGCTGGGGGAAAAAATCTCCTTAAAAATTTAGATGAGAGGTCAGCCCAAGTGGTTACAGAGTCCGTGGCAAGATTATACCAACCCTAGCTTTATCTCTAAATGAAAAAGGAAAAAAATTGTAACCCAATTACATCATCAGATACATTTTTCATTTTTATTGTATTACAATATTTAAGAAAACTGCAATATGTCATTAGGGCTCCCATTTAGATATCCCCCAAATTGATTTGATTGGAACCATTTTGAACGAGTGCTGGTTTTTAACCAAAATTGTTAGCCCGGTCGGAGGTCCCCTATTGTAGGCCTGAAACAAATGTCCGAATTCCCAAAGTGCTCTCCACACCGAATTGATTGTTGTTTTCATCTGCCATGTCAATTTTTTCCTTCTTCTTTGCTCTCTTCTAAGTTGTCGCAAGGTGCTTTCTATCTCAAATTTTTGGCAGAAGTTCAAACCTTTTCTCTTCGCATAAAAAAAATTAAAGAGAATGGGGAAATGATCACCAATGATAAAAAAAAAAACAATTGCGCTTAAATTAACAATAAATCTAAAATGGTCTAAAATTAATCAATCCCTAGCAAACACAAAAATTTATCCACATAAAAAAAAATATAAAAAAAAGTATGAATAAATACCGGCAATGTATCAAAACGGATCAAGCAATTAGGAGGAAGAGGTCAACCACGAAGATTGATTAAGTAATTAAACCCTTTTCAATTTTTTACTATTAATTTTTGATGAGATCCATGATGAGGTCGAGTTGGGAAAAAGAATGTGAAAACCTCTTGAAGGCCCCCATGGGCCGATCACAAAAGTCGAGCGAAAAAGACTCAAGGAAGCCTTAACAGTTGATAAAAGGATGTCCATGAAGCGGGAAAGGGTTGGAGCAATTTTGAAGTTGGGAAAGGATTGGAACAACCAGGGGAAAACCCTTGCTCTTGTACAATCACACCGGTAGGGATAAAAAGGATGATTTTCAAGGCCGGCCGGTAAATCCAAGATTTTCACAAAATCTACACGGCCAGACACAGGCTAAAAGGCACGGCCTGTATAGTCAAGCAAATTACAGAAAAAACACGTTTAAAGTACACGGCCATGTATCCTTCAAGGCCCGGGTCAAGGCCGCCCCGGGCCCTTTTTTCCAAAGCCGCCGACCTTCATGTTTTACACCGCCGGCTTTCTTGTTTTATTTCTGTGTTTTTACGCAACATCGGATTGATTTTCCCTGACGTTTTATCCCCAACTTATCAATCGGTTTTTTTTTTCATCCCCGTTGTGGGGTCTCACATTAACTAAGGTTCTTGCTTGCTTATAGACAAGGGCGCGGGTTTCCACTTTAGGGGTTTGGGGGTCTTTGGTAACAAATTTCTGAACTATTGGGTTTTGGGGTTTTATCAGGGTTGGCGTGGTTGTATATTTGGTATCAAGCTTTGGGTTTTTCAAAAAAACCAGTTCGGTTGGGAGGGAACATCAAAAACCCCAACTCCCAAAGTTCTACCCTTTTTAGCATTCAATTTCGAATATTAAAAGTCTTTGTAGTGTAGTACTATAGTGATTTTTAAAAAAAAAAAAAAAGAAGGAAAAAAAAAAGAGAAGTGTCAAGAGCAACAACAAAGACAAAAAGAAAAAAAAAAATTCGGATAGAAAAATAGAGGAAAAAATTTTCGAACCCTAATTTGTTTTTTGAAATTCATGAAGGGAATTGGTGTAGTTTGGGTTAGTTCCAAAGAATTAAGAAAGGAGTTGGTGAGTTTTATATCACGTTGTTTGTGAGAAACACAGTGACTGCGGGTATCACATTTTAGGGAAAACATAACAAAGGGATCGTAGGTTTAATCGTATTATATTTTTTTAGTACTTAAACTTTTTGCAGGGAAAATGCAGGCAACATTCCCTGAAAGGGGAGAGGGGGAAAGGGTTTTAGCTAGGTTAGTAATTAGGCGTTGAGGGGTGAATGAAGAGGATTTCTAAGAGGGAAGAACAAATTTATGAGACGGAGAGCAAAGTTAGAGCAATCCACAAAGTATTCCAAGGGCGTAAGAGGGAAGTCGTTTTAAGAGAGTACGAGGGGTGGAGATGAAATGTCGGGGTGATGACTTTTTGACCCTTTTGCGGGATTTTTAGAGGAATAGTGGTCGAATAGAGGAACTAGGGATTGGGAAATAGAGGAATAGGGAAAAAAAGGGTGATCAATTGAGTACATAAAAATGAAGATTTCCCCTTTCCAAGGAAGAATATCCCCAGGTGTATTAAGTTTGGGGGAAAAAGGGAGAGATGGGATTTATTACACAACTTTTGGGAAAAAAAAGGTAAAACTTTCTGCCCTTTAGTTTTCGGGTTATGAAAAGTGTGGTGGGATCAAGTAATGTTGAATGGGAAGGAGTGGCAAACCACTATTAGTCTTGGGGAAAAGATTTAAAAATGATGAAAAGCGGTTTGGCCGCGTATTACTTCGTGAATCCACAACAATTTCAAATCTGAGGCAGGAAGCCGAAGTGTAGATGATTTTTCAATGAATGGGGAAATCACTTGTTAGGGCGATGTAGGAAGGGTAGAGAGGCACAATGGAGGTTTCTTTCTGGGTTTTAATTTCAACATTAGTAGAATTGGGGATAGGTTCACTGGGTATAAAGGTTTAAACCGCACAAAGGAAAGGTAGAAATGCAAAGGTTTTCCCCTGGGGCATATTCGTCCACTTTTGGAAGACCAACCAATGGATGAAAGAAGAAAAGCCTTTTCCCACCAAACCAAAAAAGGGAGCGAGGCAAAAGGTTCTACCCTTGTAACAAAAAGGAAAACCCCAATTTCCCCTTTTACTTCTAGAAATCATGACATTGATTTTTAAAAGCAAAAAAAGGCCATATTTTTGCAAAGCTAAATAGGCGTGTGATGATTTTGATGATAAGGAGGTTGAACGAGGGGGATAGTGAAAAGATGAATGCCTCCTTAAGGAGCAGTGATGATGGGAACCTGCAAGGGAAGGCTTTGGGGAGTATGAAACGGGTTTAAATTTCAGGTGAAGGAAGAAGAGGGGGTGCAAAAAGAGATAATTTCATACAGATGCATCAAGATCAATTTGATTTGTCATTATGGAGGGGGTTGCACCCAATGATGATAATTTTATTGTTGGAGGCTGGGGGCTCAAAATGTTTTTGACACCCTTTTCCATATAAAATTTAAGGGTTTAATGATAGTGGAAACAAGGTGAGTAAGCAACATTGATTGGTTTTGGGGATTTGGGAGTTAGAGGAAGGTGTTTTTTATGTAGTGCCAATGCACACAATGTGTTGGTGGGGAAGGGCCCTGGGAAATTTGAATTGAAGGTTGTTCTGAGGCTTTTTAACAAGTATACCTTGTTCACCTGGAAAAAGCTTTTTAACTTAAACCGTTAACACCTAAGCAGATGTTGGGGGCCGTTGCAGCATAACATCTTTTGCAAAAAATAAGGGAGTAAAAGCAAGGGGGGAGTGAGAAGCAAAAGACAATAGAAAAAAAAAGGAAAATAAAATCAAGATCAAAAGGAAAAGAGAGGAAGGCTGGAAAAAGGGAGAGGCCCAAATTTTAAAGGGGGGCAAATTTGGTTTAGTGAAAAAAAAGGGCAACCCTTTCAAAAAAAGAGATGTGTGGCAAAAGCAGTGTATGAGAAGCTTAGTAGAACAACCTATTTGTTGCTGGTTTTAAAAAACTGTTTGAACTAACGAACTATCTAACCCTTTTCTTTGTGTGTTGTGCTCTTTTACAGGACTTTGAAGATGTCTCCCTGAGGAGATTTTCCCAAAAGATTACCACCCATTTGGGTATTGAAACTAGATTTACCATGACTCGGGGCATCGATTCCAAACAAGGGTAGCTTATAGGAGCAATCGGAGGAGAAAAGGAAAATCCAAAAAGGGGGTCGATGAAATTTAAAGGAGAAGGGGTCGTAGAGAAAACATGAGTCTTTTGCAGGCCAAGAAGGATGGGGCATGGAGAATGTGTGTGATTCCGCGCCACAAAAACATCTGGGAAAAGTATGGGTCATCCCAAATTCCCCCTTTTGAATAGTTAACGAGTTACATGGGGCAGTGGTTTTTCCAAAATTGATTTTAAAATGATTCACCAAATTAGAATGAAAGAAGGTGAGAAAGGAAAACTGCATTCAAAAAAAAATAGGATTTTAAGGGTTTTATAATGCCCTTTTGGTTTACAATGCACCATTATTTTTTTGAGACTTATGAAACCCGTTTTGAGGGCTTTTTTGAAAATTGTGGTTTTTATTTTGATGAATCCCCATTTTCAGCAAGAGTTTTGGAAGACATATTCTCATTTTAGGGTGTTTTGAAGTCTTCGAAAGGGAACAAAAAAAGCTAACCTCAAGAAGTGCATTTTTTGCACAACAAATTTTTTGTTTCTTGGTTTTGTTGTTAGAGCACGGGAATACAGTTGATGAAAAAAGATTCGTGCGATCCAAAAGGGGCCTAGTCCAACTATTTAATATGTGCAAGTTTTCCATACTAGCGAGTTTTAAAACGGGAGATTTGTGAGGATTTAGCCCTTGCAGCCCACTTACTGGGGTAATTAAAGAAAACTGGGGTTTAAAATGGGGATAAAACAAAAACCTTTTAACGCTTAAAAAAATAACGACTCGGGCGCCATTACTTCTTTACCTAACTTTGCAAAACGTTTTGAAATTGAGTGTGACCTCAAGATTGGGTATTAGAGCTGCTTTCTGTAGAGCAAGACCGATTGCATTCTTTAGAGAGAAAAAAGTGGGGCCCCAAACTACCCACTTACAAAAGGGTTTTATATCTTTGGTTCGAGCCTTAGAGACGGGCAAAAACTACCTGGGCCAAAAGAGTTCGTGCCCACTTTGTCTGAATCCTGAATATTTTTAGGGGCAACAAACTAACAAGAGCGCTCGTTGGGTGATTAAACGAAACATTCCATATGTCACCCACTATAAGCAAGAAAAAATGTCGGGGCGATGCACTTTCTAGAAGGTAACTCTTATTTCACTCTTTTTTTCTAGACTGTTTGGGTTTTGTGCACTTTAAAATTATATGCTTTTACGAGATTTTTTTGTAGGGTATATGAAATTGTGAAAGATGGGCAGGTAAATTTTATAAACTGAAGGATTCTTTTTTAGGGAGAGAAAATTGTCATTCCAATTTGTTCTTTAAGAAAATTCTCTGAGGGAGTCTCATGGAGGGGTTTTAAAATGGGACATTTGGGTACTTAAACCTTAGGGGTATTGTAAAACCCATTTTATTCTCGTAAAACGAGAACTTAAATTTTTTTTTGGAGCATGTGCACGGAAGCAACAAATCGGGTCCAACCTAAGGGTTTTACACCCCATTTCCCTTTCCCATAGCCTTTGGGGTAGATATTTCTATAGATTTTGTATTAGGTTACCTAGTCTAACAAAACAGATTCTATTTTTTATTTGTTGATAATCCTAAGATGGCACATTCATTCCTTGTCACAAAAGGATGAGCTGAATAGCAAATTTATTCTTTAGGGAAGTTGTGAATTGCAGGTCCCTAAAACAAACTCGGATAGGGATGCAATTCTTGACTACTTTTGGAAGCCCTTTGTGGCTAAGTTGGGAACTAAGTTATTATTTCTACACTTGTCATCCACAGACTGATGTAAAACTAGGTAAAAAATCAAATTTAAAATCTACCTTGTTGGGGGTTTTAATTAAAAAAATATTAAAAGTTAGGAGATTGTTTGCCCATTTTAAATTTTTGCTTATAACCAAACAGTGAAATTCTGCTACTAAATTTTACCCATTGAGATCGTTAGGTTTTTAACCACTAACCCCTTTTGGGGATTTAACTTTTGCCTGTTTCTAGTATGTTTTTTTTTTAAAGGCAAGAAAAAGGGCCAAATTTGAAAAAAAAACCATGAAAGGGCAAGGCAAAAATTTGAGCAAGAACAGCAGCAGTGAAAAAAAACCAAAAAGGGGTCCGACAAGCTGTCTTTAACGGAGATTGGGTTTGGGTTCCATGCGAAAGAGTGGTTTTCCATGCAGCTCGATCTAAACACTTCCTAGAGGCGAGGGACCTTTCAAGTTCTTTGAGCGCTCAACGATAAGCTAAAGAAGATTTTGCCGGGATTTTAATCAATAAGTCCCACATTTAATGTTACTGATCTAATCCTTTGATGTACGTGATGATTTGGGACAAATCCCCTTTCAAGAGGAGGGGGAAAGATAGATCATGATGAAAGCATCGGAAGAAGGAATGGGATCCTCTTAAGTGTCCCCGGACCGATCACAAAAAGTCACGAAAAGACTCAAGGAAGCCCTTAACGGGGGTTTAAAAAGGAATCCGAAGCCGGGGAAAAGGAAATTTGGACAATTTTGAAGTTGGGAAAGGATTGGAAAAACCTTTGGGGGGCCCTTGCCTTTTACAAGTCACACGGACATGGATAGGAGGGGATGATTTTCAAGGGACAGTCGGTAAGAATTCAAGATTGCACAAATCATACACGGCAAAAAGGGACCCTGTAGGGGTTCAACAAATCCACAGAAAGTACACGTCTAGAATACACCCGGATCTCTTTAAGGCCGGCTCAAGCCGCCGGCCTTTATTCCAATCCCCCCCCCTTATTTTTTCACCCCCTTTTTTGTTTTGTTTTTTTTGTTTTACTAATTATCTAATTAGTCTTTTTTTGGGCTTTAATGTTTGCTTTTAAAACCCCAATTAACTCCTAGGGTTATAAACAGAGATGGAACATACATCTTTGAACGTTAAAAAACTTTGAAGGCCCTCTCTAGTTCTTCAAGAACTAATTTGAATTATCGATTTATTTTCCATGGCGTTCATCTCGACTTACAATCGTCTTTTATCCCCGATTGTGGCGTCTTCCTTAACCAAGGTTCTTTCCCTTATAGACAACGGGTCCAGTTTCCACTTTAGTGTTTGCGCGTCTTAGGAACGAAAATTTTCCCAACGTATTGGGTTTTGGTTTTTGTCACGGGTTGCGTGGTTCGTAACAATTTAGGCAATGATATTGATGAGAATAAAAAATGAATGAATTTACTAAATGTTAAAAAGAAAAAATTGTGTTGAAAAAGGATAGGAGGTGGGGAAAAAATAATCTACCCTAATTTTTACTAAGCATATTGCCTTTATGTTTTAATAAAATTTACATATGGATTTTTTACAAAAAATTTTAAAAAAAATTTAACCTTTTTCAAGTTTTGAAGTAAAAAAACCCCAATTTAATTTAATAGCTTTTGCAAAATAAAAATAATGGGGGTTTTTAAATTTTAAACGATTTAAATTTCCCAATTATATTTACTATAATTAAAATAATTTCTCCTAATCCCTTGGGAAAAAAATTTAATAAAAAATATTGCATGAAATACTGGGTCAAATTCTAATAAAAATTAAAATAACACCCTTTCGTAAAATTATTAAAATTTATTTTGGGGAATTCCTAATAAATCCAAATTTTCTCTTTAAAGTCATTTAAATTTTAGTTTTGTTTTTAATTATAAAATAAAATTTTCATGTAAAATTCTCAATGAAAATCGACTTTTTTTATATGTTTTATAACATGAATACAATGATCTTTTTAGTTGAATTATGGTTAATTTTCCCCCTACGATGATTTATAATTTTGGTGTGGATTGCATAAAAAAAATTTAAATGAAAGGGGGAAGGAAAATCATTTTAAATAATAAAAAAAAATAAAATTGATAAAAGAAAATAAAAAAAAAGAAACAATTACTATAATCTTCAAGAGTTTGTAAAAACTTCAACTTCTAAATGATTTCCTAAATTCTTAAATTGAAAGCAAACTTCAGAAAGGTAAATTCTTTTTCAAACTAAAATTTGGGAATAACATAAAAAAAAAGAATTAAAGAGAAGATGAATCCTAGAAAACAAAAAACATCCCATAGGTTCACGCAAGGGGGCTATTTTTAGACCAAAAAGGAGGAGGAAAAAGGTTTTATCTGATGAGGAATTGAGTTAGCAAATCAATCAAATAAGGGTTTTTGGGAGATTTTCCATGGAAACCATAAATAGTCAAGGCTGGCGGTCTTCAATGCAATTTTCCATTTGCTTCTTCAATTTTGTGAACAACTCCTCCAATTAACTTATATTTTACTTTTAGGTCCTCAAAACCTGAATTTTCACAATAAAACTCCATTAAGTACCATTTCTTTATATTTTCTTATAATGTTGAAATAAATTTAATATAAATCCCAAAAGAAAATATAAGTATAGAGTGATCTTATCATTGTGTGTTCTTTTTCTTTTCTAGTGTGTAATATCTAGGGTTAGATTGGAACATTTCTTAGTCAGATTTGAATTGGTATCAATTTGAGTTAGTGTGTTTATTTTAAGTAATGATCATATTTGTGATTCTCCATCAACAATTGTTTATCATTTTGAACCGTAGATTGGATATTATGGGAAGGGAGATCTTATTGTAATTTACGTGGAATTCTTGTGATTGTTGTTTTATTGGAGAAGATTATCATTGTTGGATTGTTAATTGCAATTTTGAACCTTCAGATTTCATTAAATCTCCATTAGGGTTCACGCAATTCATGATCTTTTTGAACTGGTTTTATATTTTGTGAGTTAAGGTTGTTTCTTTGATTCATTTGCATGTGCTAGACCTTGGTTTTGAGCACATCATCTTTTGGTATTAGAGCATCATCATATTTGGATCTAAGATTAATTACATCCTACTTGAAGAATTGGTTACATTCATTAGAAATTGATGCCATTGTTCATGAGATTAAGACTAATTTGATTTTCATTGTGTAATTGGTCTTTCAATTGGGTTTTTGTGTACTTGGGCTTGGTTTTGAGCACATCAACAAGATTAAATTTGGTTCACAAGAGAGACAATTTGCGTGAACCTTAATTGATGGAAGATGAATCAAATGATAAAATCAAGGAGATGAAATCCACAAAGATGATAAATCTCAATTGAATCAATTAACCAACTTAAGTTCCAAGAGAATTTCAATCAACAATACACAAATTAAAAGTCATGCCCTTCCTCAAAAACAAAAAAGAATTCCCCCACCACAATTGTAAGGGACAATTTAAATGGTAAAACAAGTGTTAAAAACCAACAAAAAAGGAAATTAAATAGATTGATTACAAATGAAATCAAAATCAAAACCAAAAAAGACTTCAATCCAACCCCAGTTTTGACCATTAGGATAAAAAGAAAAAAAACCAATAGAAATTGATAAATCAAAATTTTTTCCCCCTTTTTGCCCTCGTCAAAATTTTCCAATTTTTGAAAATTGAAATTGTTAAAGAAAATTTAAAACTAAGGAAAACCACTAATTCTTCATGTAAAGTGTATGTCTAAATTTTAAAAAAATGGCCTTTCCTAAAACCCTAAAAAAAGCAAGTATTTATATTTTGTTTTCCCTTTGGGGGTTTAGAAATTTAAACAAAAAATTTCCCAATTTATCGACTTTTAGGGTAGGGGTAAAAATTGGGGGAATTAAAAACCAAAATGAAAGGGGGTAAAAAAGAAAATTAAAAAACATAAATATTTCCATGAAAAAAACAAAAATTATAAAATTTTATTTCTTCAAAAAGATATTTCTTCCATGGGTTTCGTCCCCCCCCGGGCTTTTAAATCGGTTCAGATTGGTCCAGGGAAATAACCTACAACTGATTTTTAAAGGATTTTTGTCCTTTCCCCCTTTTTTAAAGTGGAAAAAAACGATCTATAAATTCTAACAATTTAAAATTTCCTATACTAAATTCCTAGCTTACGATAAATTTCTCAGGAAAAATAACCCTATCAATTAGCAGTTTTGCATTGGAGTATAGGTTACCACCCCACGAAGCCCTTTTTGAGAAATATTACAAGGATTCTTTTCCTACTTTTTAAACCCTTCCCCCACTATTGATGATCTAAATTTAAACCAAAATTATGAATTAAAACTGAAAGGAACAAATAAAATGTCAATGTAAAGATATTCAAAACTCCTTTTATTTTTAATTTTAATTATCTAAAACATAAAGGTCCCCAAGATCCACCCCAATTCTCAGAAATTTTTTATTCAATTCCCAAATTTTCCCAATGTTTAATACAAAAACGGGCTAATTGTGGGGGTTTCTTAACTAGATTAAGATCTTTTTTCCAAAGATCAATAATCCCAAACCCTTTAATTAAATAAATTTAAAAGATCTCTTTTTAAATTTAAAAAATAAAAAAGTTTGAAATAAAACCCTTGGGAAAACTCCAATTGAACTAGACCAAAAAGACCATATTCAATACAAAAAACCCCTCCCTTATAACCTATTTTCAAGGGATTACAAGTAGCTTTTTTCTTTCCAGATCTACTCTAATTAAACGTTTTTCTCAATCTTAATAACAAAGATCTAATTCGACCCTTAATATTTGTGCACATTCAAGATGAAAAAAACCTGATTGCAACAGGAATAAACCCCAAAATCGGGAAAAAAATTTATTGAAAACATAAACCCAAACCCTTTCCATGAAAAATTTTAGGGGTTTCTCAAGGGTCGGGAAAAAAAATAATTAGCAAATCATGAAACTAAAAAAAAGAACAAAAAGAAAATAAATTTAATCCATAAAAAAAATCCAAACACAAAGATCTTGGCTTCAATTCCCAAAAAATCGTCTAACTTTCGGTCTCTAGGGGTTTTTTTTTCCAACCACCTCATCTCCTCCCTTTCCCTCGGGTTTTTTCTATTTATTCTTTTTTAAAGGGAAAAGGAAAAAAGGGTCTTCAGTGGGAAAAATCGAATGCAAACTTTTCCCTTTTCCCCAAGGGAAACTCAAAAGGGGAATAAATCGCCTGATCGGGCCCACCAACACGGCCAGAATTTTCAAACCGGGGTCTCCCCTTTGTCAAAAAATCCACAATTTCCCCAACCTTGTTCAGTGTGTTGGGGAAAGACAAAAAAAAGGGCCCAGATTAACAAACCGGGGCCAAGTTCTGGGGCTTTTCAATTCTCTGCAAGGGGTTTTTGAAAAAGGCTTCAAAGCACACCCATATCACAAGGGCCCTGCTTCCTTTCCCAAATGCAACTTTCATCCTCAAGTGTGCCCCAGTTTTAAAACACGGGGGGGGGCTTTCCCTATGTGTCCCAAAAGTTTTCTTTAACTTGATCTTTTAAGCTTCAATTTTGCTCCTTTTTTTTATCTTTCCCCTTCCTTTGGTAAAAAAACCCCGAAACTGGGTTATTTTTTTTGTTAAGTACCGAATCCACATTGGTTTTTTTCAAAAGGGCTCCCAAAATTTATCATTAACGGCCCCCCTGATTTTTAAAAGGGTTAATTTTCTCTTAACAAATTTTTCCCCCCCCTTAAGTTTTTGCTTGTCCCCAAGTAAAACACGGTATTAAAAAAAAACCCATAGGACAGGTTTTTTTCCAAAAAGTTTCAAAAAATCGAGAAAATATTCCGCAGCCATCGATTTCCCTGCTACACCCAAACTTGAAATCTTTTACTCCAAATTTTCCATTAGTTGATACAAAAAACAAATACTGAAATTCCCAAAGCTAACCAAGTAAAATTTAAAAAAAATTTAAACCCCTTTTCATTTAAACCAAAAATTCCCCTTTGTCCCAAAAAACCACAAAAAACAAGGGCTAGGGGGAAAAAAAAAGTATACAATCCCTTTTTAAAAAAAATGTTATAAGCAACACAAAAAGGGTAAAGGCATGTCGTAAACCCCCTCGTCCCCCGCTCTTTTCCCTTTTTGTTTCCTCCCCCTTTAAAAAACTTGGGAGTTTTCCCTTAAGAACAAAAAACTAAGTTTTAAACCCACCCCTGTAACAAACTTTGATTTATTTAAACCCGGGGGTTCATCACTTGAGTTAACAGACGTTTTTTTTCCCTCAGCGTAGAAGGGTTTTTCCCTAAAATTTACCCTTTTTTCAAGTCCAATTAAAATCATTTAATTTTTAAATTAAAATTTAAATTTAAATTTAAAACGGTTTTCCCTTTGGGCAGGGAAAATCCCCAAAACAGGGGATCTTAGGTACTAGGTTTTTTAAAAAAAACCCCCCAAAAACCCCTACTATCTCAATAAATCAACTATTATTTCATATAAAAACTTTTAAGTTCGTTTTCCCCAGGACTTTTCCCCACGACACTTTTAGCGAGCTTTCACCATTGATCCCAAGTTCATCACCCGAGTTAAATTTTAAAGTTTTTTCCCTAAAAAAGGCCCTCCCTTCAGGGTTAATTACCGAGTCTATGAGGGCCCCTTCAGAATATTTTCATAAAAATATATTCTTCAATTTCCCTAATTTATTTATTTAAAAATTTTTAAAATTTTTTGGGGAAAAAGGAAACGCCAAGTTAAAAAGTATCTTTTTCTCCTTCCCCTCCAAGTTAAAATACTCCCCTTATGACAAAAAGAAGAGCATACTAAACTCACTAGTGACCTTAAATCTAATCTCAATTCTCGAAAGTAAAGGTTAAATAACAAGTAAGTTTACTTTACTCGGATTTCATCTTGTAATTTTAGCAACGTATCTCTAATCAAAATAAGAGAATAAAAATTGTTTAAGATTTTCCACGGGGGTATGAACAAATCTCAGTAGTCCTTGATTGTCAAAAGTCATCATCAATATACCTTAAATAAGAGGAAAATTACATTTTTGATTGCACAACCCTTATATCCTAGTTTCGTTTTCCTAACCCCCTTCCCCACACTTATGATGGACATTGTCCCCAATGTCCTCATGAAATGCATAAAGTGATCGAGATCGGTTTGATCGGATTCCTAACTGATACGAACCACGCCAACCTGTGACAAACCCAATACCAATACGCTCGAAATTCGTTACCTAAGATGCCCAATACACCCTCAAGTGGAAACCGCAACCCGTTGTCTATAAGCGAGACAAGAACCTTGGTATAATATAAAGACGCTAAATCTGGGATGAAAGATCGACTGATAAGTCGGGATGAACGCCACGGAAATTAATCCGATAATTTCTAGTTAGTTCTTGAAGAACCAAGAGAGGAGCCTCTCAAAAGTGTTGTTAATGTTCTAAGATGTTTGTTATGTTCTAAACCCTAGGGCTTTTATACTAGGGTTTACAATTTGTGACAATAAAGCCCAAAATGACATCACTTCAATAAGTTGCGTAAAAATAACAAAACTGAACATGAAGGCCGGCGGCGTTGGAATGAAGGCGGCGGCCTTGAGCTGGCATTGGAGACATTACACGGCCGTGTACTTCTAGACGTGTATCTTTCTGTGGAATTTCTTAACTCCATACACGGCCGTGCCTTTGGCCGTGTATATGACCGTGTATGATTCTGTGTAACTTTGAGATTCTACACGGCCGTGCCTTGTAATACACGCCATCTTCACCACGTATCCGGTATGACTTATACAAGAGCAAGGGTCTTCCCATGGTTGTTCCAATCCATTCCAACTTCTTGATTGCTCCAATCCTTTCTGACTTCATGGACATCCTTTATCAACTCGTTAAGTGCTTCCTTGAGTCGTTTTGCTCGATTTCTTATGATCGGTCTAGGGAGGCACTTCAAGAGGATCCACATTCCTTCTTCCGGCTTGACTCTCATTATAGATCTCATCATTCCCCTCCTCTTGAAAAGGATTTGTCCTCAAATCATCACCTACATCAAAAGGACTCAGATCAGTAAACATTAAATGTGGCACTTACTTGATACTCACCAGGAAAATCTATCTTGTATGCATTATCGTTGATGCGCTCAAGAATTTGAAATGGTCCATCGCCTCTAGGAAGTAGTTTAGATCGTCGCTGCACGGGAAACCGCTCTTTGCGCATGTGAACCCAAACCCAATCTCCAGGTTCAAAGACAGCTTGTCGACGACCCTTGTTGGCTTGTTTCACGTACTGCTCTATTTCTTCGCTCAATGTTTATCCTTGCCTTCTCATGGATCTGTTTAACAAATTCGGCTTTCTTCTTGCCATCTAGATTAACATACTCAGAAAGGCAAAGGTGATAAAACCCAAAAGGGTTTGTGGAAAAAAAACCATACACAATC
>JBBMOL010002400.1:0-24916 GCA_037954665.1 Laguncularia racemosa | reverse complement strand
CTTTTTTTTTGGGCCTTTTTCCATTTTTTGTTTAAATAACAACTACTTTATTCACTACTTTATGAAAAATTCAAGTCTTAATGCCACTTTCTCCACATCATCCCAAAACAATGGAAATCTACATTTTTCTTCCATACTTGATATACAAAAATTCAATAAAGAATCAAAACAAAACAAAAAATTTTCCAAAGACAATTGTAACAACCCCAAATTGAAAGACCTAAATTCCACTTAAAACAATAACCCCCAAATTTCCCTTACCGGATATGATGCACTAGTAGAGGAGGGAAATCAAGCTTGGTTTTGTTGATATAAACACACAATAATCCCTAGCTTAACTTGCCACAATCAACAAGGATTGATAAGAGTTGTTCAAAAAATAGGAGAAGCTCCACTCTTTGTATATTCTTTTTTTTCACAAAAATCAAAAGTGTCCTTTTGTGTTCTCTTAAAAAGGTATTTATAGTAGCCTTCTAAAAAAAAAAAAATGTAACTAAAAAAATAAAGGAAAATACAAAGAAAGGGCGGGCCCAAAATAAGTTGTAAGCTATCCCTTAAATGGACTACACCGCTGATTCAAGGTAAGCCATCCTCTTTTAGTTTACTTTGATTATTGTCCAAAAACACAAAACAAATTACCTGATCGAATGTAAAAAATCATGTAAAAGGAATGAAGTTACTATATGATTTTCTTCGGGTTCCACTTGATCAAGTAGAACTCGCAGTGATAGATTCTGTAGCCCTTTGGTTTCTAGCTCAAGTAAGTGGTCTTGTAACCTAAAATGGTTTATTCCCATCATCTCCTCGGGCTAGTGGAAGTTTTTGCCCTTAATCTAATAGGTCTTTATGAAGATTTTTTGGTAGGTAAGGTGAAAAAATCTGAACCATTGAATATAGTAGAAACATGTATTGTCCGGTAATTCCAACCTGTAAGCATTTTGTGGATGCGCTTCAAAATCTTGAATGCTCCATCTATAAGGTAAAGTTTATGTGATTTCTTGTGAGGAAACTAAACCTTACTAAGAAGAATCCAAGCTAAGTCACTTAGATTGTAAAATCTTGGTTTTCTGGTGTTTGTTGTGCTGAAGTTGCTACTGCTCTTGAGTTTTCTTAAGATGTTAGAAGCCTTTGATGAAGCTTCTGATTCTCCTTAGAATGCTTCACTCCCCCTCAACATTCTTCCTTTGTTCCCAGTTTAGCTATTAAATCCCATGAAGGGTAAGATTATACCCATACACAACTTCAAAGGGGGACTTACGGGTTGAACTATAAGTAAACTTATTGTGAGCAAACTCAACAAAAAGAGACACAATTCCCAATTGGTAAGAATTTTGCCAACTGTTGCTTTAAATAATACCAACTGCAATTGACAACCTCTACTGACCGTTCTTCTAAGGATGGCGAGATGTACTATACATGAGCTTCATACCAAGTCACTTCTAAAGTGTCTTCTAAAAGAAGCTGAAAAAACTTAGTGTCTCTACAGAAACTATGCTGTAGGGAACACCACCCCAATCCCCAAATTTTTTGCACAAAAAGGTTAGCTATAAAAAGTGCATCATCTGTTTGTGGAAAGGGTATGAAGTGGGACTTTTATTGAAGTGGTCGACGACCACCATGATGGAGTCTTTGCCTCTCTATGTTTTGGGGAAGACTTAAGACAAAATCCATACTGAAAATCAATCCATGGCTGTGGTGGGTAGAGGTAAAGGCAATAATTCACCCTAAGCTTCCTTCTTTCCCTTCACCCTCTTACAAACCCCACATCTCTCCAAAACCTTGTGTACATCTTTTAACAACCTCTCTAAAAAAAAGGGTTCTTTTAACAATTCTAAGGTTCTCTTCTCACCAAAGTGTCTTGATAATCCTCCAACATGAGCGCCCTACCAACAATTCCCTCATAAACCCTTTAGGAAATACACAACTTCCTACTTATACAGAAACCCACCTATCTAAAAATAACCACTACTACATTTCCTCAAGAACACGCTCAACAATCAATTTTAGGTGATCATCATGAACATATTGTTCCTTCATTAATTTAAACCAAGCAACTTTGACTAAAGAGAAGTGATAAGTACACTGTGTGATAATGCATTAGCTACAATTTTTGTACTCCCTTCTTGCACTTAATGACACAAGTGAAGCTATTTAAAATTTCCACCCATTTCGCTTGACGTTAGACAAACGTTGTTGGCCTTTGAAGTGCTTTAAAAGATTCGTGGTTTGTATAGATAATAAACTCCTTAGGGAGGAGATAGTGCTGCCACGACATCAATGCACAAATAAGAATAAAACTCATTATCATACACTGAATAGTTTCAAAGGTATACTACTCAGTTTCTCACTGAAATATGCCTTGAGTCTTCTATCCTGCATCAAAAACTGCACCAATACCCCCCTTTGAGGCATCACGTTTTAGCTCAAAGTTTATCAAAATCTGGCAATGTTAACACTAGAGCACTAATCAATCTAGCTTTAATCTTTTCAAAAAACTCTTTTGGGAGCCTAATTTCCCTTCACAAAAGGACATTCTTTTTAGTCAATTCAGTTAGTGGACTCACAAGGGTTGTTAAAATTTTCTGAAAAAATTCTAAAAGAAGGGGGCTAAACCATGAAAACTTCTCACATTAGCTACTGATTGTGGTTTTGGGCCCACTCCATGATGGCCCTAATTTTCTCTTCATCAACTCTTACACCACAACTGGTCTAAAAAACCCAAAAGAAAGTTACCTCTGACTGGCAGATGAACACTTTTTTGAGATTCCCATACAACCTTTGATTTTGTAAACTGAAAAGATTGCTTGTAAATGCTCAACATAATTATTTAGGTTTCTACTGAAAATTAGAATGTCATCAAAATTTACTATAACAAAATTTCCCAAAATTCCTTCGTGACATTTTCATAAATCCCATGAAAGTACTAGGGCATTGGCCCCAAAATCCAAGGGCATGACCATCCACTTATACAAACCATGTCATGTCTTAAAAGCGGTCTTCCACTCATCTCCAGCCCTCATATGAACTTGGTAATATCCACTCTTAAGGTCAACCTTAGATGATACGAACTATGCTAACCCGTGACGAAACCCAATACCAATACGTTCGGAATTCGTTGCCTAAGACGCCCCAAACACCTAAAGTGGAAACCGCGACCCGTGTCTATAAGCGAGACAAGAACCTTGGTATAAAATGAAGACGCCACAATCGGGATGAAGCCGATTGATAAGTGGGGATAACGCCAGGGAAATTAACCCGATAATTCGATTTAGTTCTTGAAGAACCAAGAGAGGTGCCTCTCAAAAGTGTTTAATGTTCAAAGTTTGTAAATCCTTAGTTGTTTCTAAAACCCCAGAGCTTTTATACTAGGGTACAATTCGTGAAAAACAAGTCCAAAACGACGTAGCTTAGATAAGTTACGTAAAAACAAAAGAAACAGAAAAAGCTGGGCCGTAGGGGATACACGGCCGTGTACTTTGGCCATGTATGATTCTGTGCTAATTCTTTCTCCTTACACGGCGGCCTTTTAGCCGTGTGTCTGGCCGGTATGATTCTGTGCAATCTTGATATTCCTACACGCCGCCCTGCCTTGAAAAATACATGCCCTCTTTAACCTTTTCTGGTTTTGACTTGTATAAAAGCAAGGGTCTTCCATGGTTTTTCCAATCCGTTCCAACTTCATGTTGCCCAATCCTTTCCGGCTTTATGGACAACCTTTATTTAACCCGTTTTTAAATGCTTCCTTGAATCGTTTTTGCTTGATTTCTTGTGATCAATCCAGGCTGCACTTCAAGAGGAAACCACATTTCTTCTTCCGACTTGGCTCTCATCATGGATCTCATCATTAGAGAATAATGTCAAACAAACTAGTCAATCAAACCAATTTGAAAGGGCAAACAAACAATGTCAAACAAATTATTCAAATGGCACAAACTTCTTCTAATTATGAACCGATTCCACTAACAATGGTGTGTTCAATCTTAAATCCAATTATGATATAGCTCCGATACCAAAAGATGATGTGCCCAAAACCAAATTAAGCACAATCAAATGGAACAAAAACCCATCCCTAAAATGCACTAAATCGGATCCGGTTCAACAAGCTAGGAATTGCGTGATTCCTAATGGAGTGCAAGGAGGGGTCCAAAATTTAATAACTAATGAATCAATCAACCACAATGATTTAAAACCCTCAAACACACTAATTAATCTTGAAATACTACGTGAATCCAAGATCAACAATAAAATCAATTCAAGATCTCCCTTTATAGAAAGGCAATTCATGGTTCAAATGATAAGCAATTGATGATGGTTAATAACAAGTAAATTAATACTAAAAAAAAAGGCCCCACTATTTCGAATCAAACTAACTCAAATCTGACCAATAAATGATTCAATCTAACCCTACATATTACACACTAGAGAAAAAGAATACACAATAATTAGAAATTGATAGACTCACAATTTCATTGTTGCACTCGCTTTAATCTCAACTCTTGGGATTGAAATTGATAAGAGGAAGTTGAACTAGGGAAACCCTAAGCTCTCTCACGTAAAGGAATGTGTTTAATATGAAAATTTGGCCACCTAAAAAAACCTTTCTTAAGCAAGTATTTATACTTGCTCCCTTTAGGGTTAGAAAGTCCACAAAATTTCAACTATGCCACTTTTAGGGTGGGCGTCCTTTAAAAGAAAATTATAAACAAAATGAAAGTGTCCCAAAAGAAAATCACAACATAAAATGTTCCAAATATATAAAAAAAATTTAGTCTTCAAGAAAGCCGGTCTCAGGGTTACTTTCGAATTGAGTCTCGATGAGGAATCTCAACTCACTCAAAAGTATGGTTATTTGGCACTCTGTAGACTGTTAAGTGAACCTGCTGGAATGCTAATAATTATAAGGTAGGAATGAAGAAATTAAGTTAGCTTCCTTAGGATTAGGTTTCTCATGTATGATTCTCCAAAACTAAGTTGTGTAGACCTTTAGCTCGGTCTTTAGTGATAGGTCCTGTAGGAATCTGATTCCTATCGTCCCCTTCGGGCTTTTTGGGAAAATTTGCCCTCAAATTTGTTTGGTCTTCATGCATGTTGTCTGGTAAGTATGGGATAAACGCAACATTAAAGGTTGTTGATACTCCATACTCTCTTGGTAACTCTATTCGGTAGGTGTTTTTGTAGATGCGCTTTAAAACTCTGAACGGTCCGTTTTGATTTGGGAGGGCCCCTTTTGTGACTTCTTATGTGGAAACCTGTCCCTGTTAAGATTAATCTAGACTAAGTCACTTGGATTGTAAAGATGAGTTTTCCCTTTTTCTTTTCCCTGGATTCTCTGTTGTTCTTGGGTCTTCTGAAGGCGTTTAGTTGTTCTGTCATGAATGTGCTGAATTTGCCGAGCTTGATCAATCCCCTTAAGACTCTCCTCCTTTGTTGCGGTCTTTCAAAAAAAACCAATGGAATAGAAGGATTATAGCCATAAACAACTTCAAAGGAGATTACTGGTTGAACTACGAGTAGACCTATTGTAACGAAATCAATTTAAAAGGGAAAACACAAGTCCCATCATAAAAATTCTTACCAACGTTGCTTTAAGTAATTTCCAAGCGTACGGTTAACAACTTCTGTTTGTCCATCTGTTTGTGGGTGGCAAAAGGTACTATACATAAGCTTAGTAAACCCAGTCTTCTCTATAATGTCTTCCAAAAGAAACTGAGAAACTTAGTGTCTCTGTCTGACACTATGCTATGTGGGACTCCATGTAATTTTACAATTTCTTGCACAAAATGGTTAGCAATAAAAAGGGCGTCATCTGTTTTGTGACAAGGCACAAAATGTGACATTTTCTAAACCTTTTTAACAATCACCATAATATAATCTTTTCCCCTTTGTGTTTTTTGTAATCCCAACACAAAATCCCTACTGATATTATTTCCAGGGTTTATTTGGTATAGGCAAAGGCATGTACTCACCTGTACAGCTTTCTTCCCTTTAGCTCTCTTACGAATACCACCCCTTTTTCTAACACCCTATGGGACATCCTTTTCATACCCTTCCAATAGAAATTCTCTCTCAATGTGGCTAGGGTTCTCTTATCACCAAAGTGTCTAACAATCCTCCGCATGTGCTTCCCTTACCAATAACCCTTACGGATCAGAAGTTTACAAAATTTTCCAATTTATACAGAAACCCCTTAATCATGTAATAACCCTGATACATCTTGTCCCCATAACACCTCGCCATAATAGTTTTGAATTCATCTCATATATATATTGTTCTTTCAACAATTCAAAACTTAGTAGTTTTGAATTGAAGAGAATGATAAGTACATACCGGGGTGATAAAACTTTTAGCAACAATGTTATGATTACCCTTCTTGTATTTTATCACATAAGCAAAGCCTCCAAAAACCCACTCATTTGGCTTGGCGTTCAACAAATTATGCTGTCCCTTAAATGTTTCAATGATTCATGATTTGTAATAAATAATAAACTCTCTCGGAAAGGGAAAGGAAAATGCTGCCACGTCTGAGACCCCCTCATTAAGGAATAAAATTCCTTATCATATTTTAGAATAGTTTTAAAGTTACACATTTAAACTTCTCACTAAAATATGCTATGGTCTTTTTTCCTGCATTAGTATAGCACTAATTCCTATCTTAGAAGCATCACATTCCAGTTCAAAAACTTTGTCAAAATATGGTAAAGCCATAATGGAGCAAAAGTGGGTTTTTCTTTTACTCTTTAAAACACTCCTCTGGGCCTTTTCACTCCAAATGAAAGTACATTCTTTTTATTTAGTTCTATGAGAGGACGGACAACATACTAAAATTATGGACAAAGTGTCGATAAAAAAGATGCAAGTCCATGAAACTTCTTACCCCCAGTAACTGAGGTGGGTGTTGGGGCATTCCCTAAATTGGGCCCTCACTTTCCCTCATCCACCTTAAACACTTGAGCTGGGATACAACAAAAACCCAAAAAAAATTTACCTCAGTTTAATAAAATAACACTTTTGGGATTTGCAAATAGCTGCTGTCCCCCTCAACCCCGGGAGAATACTGCCCAAAGAGCTCCACATGTGTTCTAGGGCTTTGTTGTCTATCAGAATATCATCAAAATAAACAAAAACAAATTTTCCAGAAAACTCTTTCAATACATAAATTCATCAGTCTTATAAATGTAAAAAGGGGCATTACTCAAACCAAAGGCATAACCAGCCACTCATATAGTCCATGGCATGTTTCAAAAGAGGGTTTCCTTCATCCCCTCTCTTATCCAAATTTGGTGATACCCCCGCTTTTAAGATCTATGTTGGAAAAACCTGCGAACTATGCATCTCATCCCAACATATCATCAAGTCTAGGAATAGGATACCTGTATTTGATTGTGATTTGGTTGATGGCTCTGCTATTGATTACACATTCTCCAAGTACCATCCTTCTTTGGAACAAGAAGGGCGGGGAACAGCACATGGACTGGACTCTCCTTAACAAATCCCACTCAACCACTCATCTACCTGGCATTTCAATTCTTAGCCTCCTCGGGATTCATGCAATATGCAGATAATTCGGCAATACGAAAACGGGCATAAGATCAATAGCATGTTCTATCCCTCTCAAAGGTGTTAAACTTACTAAACAAATCATTAGGAAAAATATCATATACTCATTTCATACCTGAGAAAATGCTGGGGGTAGAGATTGTGGTTCCCGCAACCCTAGTGCACATCTCAATTTTAAGCAAGTATACTGGAGTCTCTTCTATAACAAGCCCATCCAATTCACCCTGTCCCATTCAACAATACCTTCTTTTCCTTAGAATTATTAAAACTGCACTGAAACCCTTTTAACCTCAGATAGGCTACTGATTTGTTACAAACCTTTGAACCTTTGATGGTGACATTAGATTCAGAATAATGCGTTTTGCCTTCTTTCTGGGAATTACATAAGTATTCCTGGAGCCATCATGCAAGACCCTTCTGTCATAAACCAAGGCCTGCCAAGCAATATATGGGATGCACACTAGGCAAAATATCGCACTCAATCTCATGACATATTTTCCCTACATTGAATGGTACCCTAGCTCTTTGGGGCACATGTAAAACTCCTCTGATCACTAAGCCAATGCAATTTATATGGTTTAGGGGGTGGAAATGGTGGTAGTCTTAGCTTCGATACTAACGATGCGGCTACTACATTGGTACAACTACTAACATCAATTATAAGGACACACAAATTTCCTTTACCCTACAAAAGTATGGAACAAGTTTTTTCCCTTTGTTCTTCATTTCCCTTTTGTAGCAAATGTAGTCAATGTTCGGGCGCCAACACATTAGCAATTGAAAACATCTCATAGACATTGTTGTGTTTTAAATTCAAACCACAAAAATAATCCTTACCCCTTTAGGTAATAAAAAACCACACCACAAATAAAAGTATCAACACAACTATCTAAGTAGATAAAATTTTAAAATTAACTCTAAGGCTTAAGAATAGTTCAATTCTTTCCCCTTTAAATGACTTTTTTAAATTTTAAATTCTTTTATCAACTTCTTTTTTTTTTTTTGATTTCAATAAAATTTATCCCCGGTGCTAACCCTTTCCCTTTCAGGTGAAGTCCCCAACATGAAGTTAAAAAGTACTAAAAAACCCTCCAACAGCAAGAATTTCCCAATTTACTCAAGAAAAATTCAGCATTTCAAAACAATGAAACAAAAATTTTTTTCAATTAACCCCCAATTTTGGTTTGAAGTTTTAGCTGAACCCTAAATTTCTGAAATTCAAAATAAAAAAAACTTTCTCACAACCCACTTGTACCAAAAAGGTGATGTGCCAAAAAAGGGGAATTAAGCCGAGAAAAAAAAAATTTGAAAGATAAAAAAAAAACAATCCCAATCAAATAGTTAAAAAGGGTGCAAAACTTCTTCAAATTATGAGTCGATTCCATAAAAATGGCGTGTTCAATCTTAAATCCAATTATGATTAGCTTGTCCCAAAAGATGATGTCCCTAAAACCAAGATTAAGCACATAAAAATAAAACCCAAAAGCCATCCCAAAATGCATAAATCGAATTGGAATTGCATGATTCTAATGGATGAAAGGGAGTTTAAAAAATTCAATAATAATAAATTAAATAAACCAAAATGTTCAAAACCCCTAAAAACACACTAATTAATTTGAATACCACGTGAATCCAAGATCAAAACAAAAATCAATTCCGAGATCCCCCTTTATAGAAAGGCAATTAGGTTAAATGATAAGCAATTGTGATGGTTAAAAAAAAGAAAAATTAAGTACTAAAAAACGCCACTTTTTTCGAATCAAACTCTCAAATTGAAAAAGAAATGATTAAACCCAACCCTAGTTTTTACACACTAGAGAAAAAAAAGAATACACAACAATTGAAATTGGATGATCACAATTTCTTGTTGCATTGTACAATCTAAAAATCTTGGGGTTTAAAAATTGTAAGAGGAAATTGAATGGGAAAACCCTAAGCTTCCCCGAAAAAGTGAATGTGTTTAATATGAAAATTTGGCCCCCTCAAAAACCTTTACTTAAGCAAGTTTTAATTTGCTCCTTTTGGGGTTTGAAAGTTCACAAAATTAAAACTTCCCCATTTTAGGGTGTCGGCCCTAAATAAAAATTAAAACAAAAGAAAGGCCCCAAAAAAAAAATTACAAAAAAAATGTTTTCAAAATATATAAAAGAAATTAGTCTTCGATGCCGGTCTTCAGGGTACTTCAAAATTGATTTTCCCGATGAGGACCCGCCCATCAAAAAAGTATGGTGATTTGGCCTTTGTAGGACTGTTGGGGAAACCCTACTAGTGCAAAAAATTTAAGGTTATAAAGGGAAGAAATTAAAGTTAGTTCCTTTAGGTTTTGGTTTCTTTTTGTATGATTCTCAAAATAAGTTTGTGACCCTTAATTGGGTTAGTGATAGGTTTGTAGGAATCTATTTATTAAGGGTGTCAATATTATTTGGACCCTTCCTTTCCCGAAGCTGTAAGTGTTTTGAATCCATCATGAAACCCCTTTTATCAAACATCCAGGGTTACCCCTATAGAAAATGAAAAGGCCCCAAAAAGGGGAATAATCACACAGGATTCATCGTGATTTTTTTTCTTATCCTAGCACCTTGCCTTTGTGTAACGCATACTATCTCGTTGTTAAAACCAATGAAAATTATAAGGCTAGGACGTGGATGGTGGATTTTGAATTTGTCTAGAAATGCAGTAGATATAAAATTGGTGAACTCCATTTCAATGTTAGTCACAAAGGTTACCTTGACCCTAAAGAAGTGGGGAAATGTTTTTCCTTTGCTTGTCCCTAGATCAGGAGTATTTTTGAATTTTGGTGAAAACATAAATAGATAATATATTCACTGTTCCTTTTGTGTTCGGGTTTTAAAATCGTCTAGTTTCCTCATTGTTAGATAAGTTTATAGGCTGGGATAGGTTTTTTTTCATCCTTTTTCTTTTTCCCCCGTACCCCCCATAACTGTTGATCTCTTTTTGGGGCCCTGTGCGGGCCATGCCAACCCCATGCATTTTAAAGCTTTTAATTGGCCATTTTCCACTAGTTTTTTCCCGGGTCAGTCTCCCTAACATCGGGTCCTATTATTTTTTACCCTTTCATAGAGTTTTTTTTCCCTTTGTCTGTTGGGGGTTAACTTTTTTCCCTACTCCTTTGATCCTCTCGATTGACCATCAGCTCCCAGAGTAGTGGGGCTTTTAGACCTGTACTAAAAACCCCTGAAGGGGTTAGATCGCCTTGCCTTTCCATTTCAAGGAATTGTATAGCCCATAAAGTGTACGTATTCTTTTGCCAATAGACTGCGACCCCTTTATTTTGCCCAGTATGACCCAATTGATCATTGGGTTTTAAATTCTGACATAATCATTATTTTTTTCCCCCCCTCTTAAAGGTTAACGCCCAATAAAAGTTCTTGTTTTGTAATGTTCAGGAATGAATTTCATCCTCAAAACCCTTTTTTTTATCTTCAAAGTATGAATTTAACCCTCCATCCTCTCCCTTGTAATCATAAAATTTTCCCCCAAAAAGGCGGCATCCCTTATGAATTCAACAGCAGCAAGGAAACGGGTTATAAATTTTCTCAAAACATTAAAAAAGGCCCTAACCTTATTCTCCAGTCGATAGTCATTTGCGGGAACCCTGTATCAAAGGAAGGCAACTAAACTTCACTTTTTTAAAGTTCTAGGTGGTTAAAAACCCCTGTTTAGGAAAGGGAAATTAAACCCCAAAGTTATCCTCCCTTTCCCATTAGGGTGATGATCTCCTTCCATTCTTTTCCCCCTTTTCATCTTCCTTATACCCCTTTGTTGTGTTTTGTGGAGTACTTTTGGTGGTGCTTGAGGATTTTTGCACTGGTGGTTTGTGGATTGTCACCCTTTAAAATCTTTGTTGTAGTGTGCAAAAATGGTAGAAAGGGTCTTGAAGTTGTTCTTCCAAGCTTCTTTCCGCGTATGTGACCCTGTCCTTCCCAACCTGGTTTGTCCCCAAATTTGCCAAACCCCCATTTCACTATTTTTTAAAATGTTGTGGATGTGATTTGTTGAATATAATTCACTTTTGCGCACACCCCTTCATGCCCCAAACGTTAAAATAAATTTAGAAAATAAAAACAACATACAACTGTACCATAGTCAATAAGTCACTAAAAAAATTTTTTTTTGACATTTCAAGTACAGTCAAATAAATAAAGGCAAAAATAAAACTTCAAGTAGTTAAGATATTAAATTCAACAGAGTGTTTAATAGTGAGTTTCAATTACTTTCCATTTAAATGCTTGTTTTTGAATTCAAATTTTCTACTCATTTCCCTTTCTTGTCACGGTTTCACACTTAACTTAGTGTTAATGTGAGACCTTACACACACCAATCCTTCCTTCTCACCGCCTTACACTATATCAATATAGTGAAACCCATACTTCACATACACACCCAATCTACCCCGCCATTATTTTTAATACAACGGCAAAAAACCTTAAATCAAACAAAAACATTTTCAAAATTAACACTTTTTGCTCAACACTTCAGTTGAAAACCCCCCTTCAAAATCTAAAAAAATTTTTGCCGCTACAACAACAAAATTCACATCCACTCAAAAAAAGGTAGAAGCACAATTTAAAATAACTCCACAAAAATAAAAACCTTTCCAAAATGGTAAGAAGCAATTTCAAATTCAAATAACCTTTCCCAATCAACTAATACACAATAATTTCTTAAACTTAAATATGGGGTGTTTAAATTTCAATAGTTTCTTTTCTACGTAATTAAAATCTGAAATGGTAATTGTACTCCCTAATTTGAAAAAAACAGGAGAATTACATTTCTTTCTTAAAAAAAAGGAGGTGCCCCCAATTCAAAAAATGAAACAAGAAAATGCATTTCCTATTTCCCCTTCCCCTTCACGGAAAATTCAAGAAAAAAGGGAGTAAAATAAGACTCATTCTATTCAAAAAGCAGCAATTAAAACCCTAACAACACATAAAATAATCAATTTCCACTTTCAATTTCGGATCAAGTGTAACTCAAGAACCCAAAATTTTTTTTGAAACCCAAAAAATACAAAAAACCCCTTCATAACCAAATGCTCGTTTAAAAAAAGATGATGTCCCTTAAAACCAAATCCAAAATGTATAAGCACAAAAAATATTAAAGAACAATTAAAACAATTCTAAAAGGGGCATGGAGCAATTCCCAAAATGATGATCACCAATAAAAAGGAATTACATTCAAATTGAAAGTTCCAAATTCAATTACACAATACATGATCAAAGGGTTTTTGAAATCAAAATTGAATTTAAAAACCCAAAAATTTGTTTAAAGAAATAAAAAAAAGGTAAAATAATTTTCCCCGGGATTTGACTCACTAGTTGGGAATTGGATGGATTTGCATTGTTGATATTTCACCAAAAAAAGGTTAACTCCCCCTTGCCACACTTAATCAGAAAATGATAAGAGTTTATGAAAAGGAGGTGTCTTCTGTTCAAATGGAAAAATATGGTTTAAAAAAAAATCCTGATAGGAATCAAAATCCGAGAAGCTATCTTAGGGTAAGAACCCAAGGGTTTCAAAACTTTGGGGTGAGGGCCTTTTGAGAAATGCCCTGGTTTATTGTTTACTAAAACCCCTTTTTACTTTTTTCATTATTTATTTCAAAAAAGGACCACTTTCTATTTTATGGGGGCGATGGAAAACTCATCAGACTTAGTTTGTGGTTTTTCCGGACCGATTTTTAACGGCGATGAGTTAGGCGACGAATCTAGGAAAAGGGTCGCAGATGAAGACTATTTTTTTTATTTTGTAATTTTTTATTTGGACTTTTTATGTTGTATTTTTTTTTGGGAAACTTTCATTTTGTTGTAAATTTTCCATTGCACGGCCTTAAAAGTGGCATGTTGTAATTTTGTCATTTTTAAAACCAAGGGGGAAGTATAAAATACTTGCTTAAGTAGGGTTTGAAGAGGCCATTTTTTCAGATTAGAAAAAAAATTAAAGTGTGGGAATTAGGGTTCATCCAGTTCATTTTCTCTTATCAAATTTAATCCCAAGAATTGGAAATTGTAGCAGTGCAACAAAGGGGAAAATTGTGAGTCTATCAATTTTTTCTTTGTTGTTTTTCATTTCATCTTAGGAGTCATATTTTAGGGTTGATTTTTTGGGAATTTCTTGGTCAGATTTTTGATTGATTTGTGATCAATTTTTCTTGTTTAAGGTTGATTATTTGTTTGATCTTCCCTTCATTTTTGGGCGTGGAATTTGTACTTGTGTGGAAAAAACATAATAGTTTTTGGGACTTTTTTTCTTATCCATTTCCCGTGAAATTAAATTGATTTTTTTGTTATTTGGTGAAATGGATCATTGGGATGTTGATTGATCTTTGAACCCTTGGATTTCATCAAAATTTCCTTTGGGTTCACGCAAAAAATTGTAGTTCAATTGGACCCGGGTTTGGGTTTTAATTTAGGTGTTTTCTTTGATTCATTTTATTGTGCTTGGATTGGTTTTTAAGACTCATGTTTTGGTATCAGGCATTTTCATATTTGGATTAAAATTGATTCTCCCAAATTGAAAAAAATTGGTTACATTCATGGGAAAATTGACGCCATTGTTATGGATTAAGATAGTTTTTATTGCATTTTGTGTCTTTTAATTGGTTTATATGGCTTAATTTGGGTTTTTGGCACTTTTCTTTTGGTTTTAGGCTTGAGTTTTAAGAGGAGGGTTTTTTTTAAATTTAAATTTTGGAAATTTGGGTTTTGAGTTTACATTTTGTTCCCAAATTTTTAAAGTGGGAAATTGAAATTTTTTTGTTGTTATTGAATGGCTTTATTTTTCTTGCTTGGGGGGTTGAACTTGTGTTTTGGGGAAAATGGTTTTGAGGTCTTGTTGGCTCCATTTGATTGATTTTTTGGGGTAAAAAAAAAAAAAAAAGAATAGTAGGATCTTGGATTAAAAATCTAAATTGAAGTTCCCCAATTTGAAGTAGAGGTGTATTTTTCTTAGAGTGATTCGGGCTAAAGGGGGCTTGGTATTATTTTCAGATTTAAGTGTGTGGAAGGATAAGCATCCCTTTTTAAATTAAATCCCTTTCCCTTAGTTTAAAAGCAAAATTTATTGAGTGCATTTTAATAAGTGTTATTTGAATTTGAATTGTTTTTTAATTTTGGAGAAGGTTGCTTTTTTGGGAGGATTTAAATTTTAAATTTTTTTCTGCCTTGCTTGGGTTTATGGTGTGAATGGAGTTGTGTAGTGGCAAGGAGTGCACACCTTTAAGTTTTGTGTTGTGCATAGAGAAGAAGGTGTTGAGTAAGTGTTGTTTTTGTTGTTTGAATTTAAATGCATTGTGTGTGTATTTTGTAAATGGCGGTGTGAGTGTGTTGCATTGAGGGTTATAAAGTGGTTTTGAATTTGTGGAAGTTTTGTGGAGTAAAGGTGCTGCAATTAGGAAAAAGGGGGGTGTTGTGCATGGTTTGGCAAAAAGGGTTTTAGGGGAAAATGGTGTTTCAATTGTGAAGTGAAATTGTGTAGTGTGTGCATTTTTGGAAAGTGGAGGGAAATTTAAAAAAATTTTTTTTGATTTCAATCGAATTGAAAGTGTACTTTTTGAGGTCAATTTTGAAATCTCAAATCACATTTAAATTAGTTAATTTTTGTTCTTTGAATTTTAAGGGAAAAAAAAAACCTCTTACCCTTTGTGGAAAAAAATTTAAATTATTTAATATTTGAATTTGAAAAATTTAGTTGCCTTTGTTGTTGAAGTTGCGGTTTTTATATTTGTGTGGGGGGAAAAGGGGGGGGAAAGTGCCCCCGTGGGGTTTAAGAGGAGTGTATAAGTGTTTTTTTTCATAAATTAGTGAAGGGGTGTTCTTTTTTATTGGTTTTTTTGTGGGTTTTTCAAGGATATTGTAGTGGCGTAAACCCTATTGGGGGCGTGAGTAGAAAGGGGAAATTGTATGGTGGTGAAAAGGGGTGTTGTGTATGTGTTTAAAATTTCTGCCAAATTTTGTATTTGTGGTGAGAAATCAAGGCAAGAAAAAATGAAAGTGGTAATAGATTTGAAATTCAAAAAAAAAGTATTAAAGGTGGGGAAAATAATTGAAATAGTTCTTAAACACTTGTTGTTGAATTTAATTCTTCTCTTTTAAAGTGTTTTAGTTTACTTCATTTTTGGCTTGGTTGTGTACTTTAATTGGTGTGTGAAGGGAATTATTGTTTTTTTGGTTTGAGCCAATAATGTCTAGTGAAATGTTTCATTTGCTAAAGTATTCGTCGGGGGCGTTGCTACATTTTATACTAAGGATGACAAAAAAGGGAAAACTTGTTCCCTATTTTATGGGTATAAGGAAATTTAGCGCCCCTTTAGTTTTTGGTGGTAGTTGTACCAAAGTGGTTTGCAGCATCGTTAGTTCGAAAAATAAAACTTGCTACTATTCACATCGAACGTATACATTGCATTGGCTTAGTGATCAGGGGGTTTGCATGTGACCCAAGAGCTTTTGGGTACCATTCGTTAGGGGATAAAGCTTTGATGGTTGAGGTGAATTTTCCTAGTGTACATCCATTATGCTTGGGAAGCCTTGGTTATTGTAGGAGGGTTTTCATGATGGCTTGAAATATTATGTATTTTAAAAGGGGGGGAAATGAATTATTTGAATCCCTTTTTGCCTTTAGAGGTTTAAAGGGTTCAAAACAATCAATAGCCATGGTGGGCCCCCGAGAGTTTAACCCAATTAGAGCCAAAAAATTTTTAGAAAAAGATGTTAACTTAAAGGATGTTTAAAAAGGTCAATGGAAACCCGGGGGGGGGGGGCAAAGGGTTGGGGGGTTTTTTAAAGAATTAGAGGTTAAATAAGCATTGGTAAAAATTGGAGGGGGGTTTTTGGGGTCAGAGTCAAAGGAGCCAATCATCAGAGAGCGGGCTATTAGAGACAAATTGTGTTACCATTAGAGGTTTCAGCGGGCAGTGACAGTTGGCCCCCTTAGAGGGTTGGGATTAGCACCATAAAATGAGTTAGAAAGGAGGAAACAATTTTAGGGGGAAAGGGTTTTAGATAGGGGGTCTAATGGTAATGGGTTTTTTTTTGTTGCAAAAAAAGTACTCTTTGGAAATGGAGGAGAGAAAACAATACCCCCTTTTTAGTATTTCAGATTTGGGATTTTGCAGAGATATTCTTCAGAAAAGGGTTTTCGGGAAAACAGAGTCCATTGCATTTTCTGGATTGAGGACAAATTTTTTGAGGCCGGAGTGATAGGAATCAAAAAAAACCAAAAAAGACCTATCATTGGGGGCCCCAAGAAAAAAAAGGGTTTCGAAAACTTGGGTGAAGGCCCCTTTTGAGCAAACGACCTTGGGAATTTTTGTTTATAACCTCTTTTTTCTTATTCATGTATTATAATTCTAATAGGGCCCCTTTCATTTTTTTTGGGGTTTATGGACAAATCACTTAGACTTATTTTTTTGGGTTATCCCTGGACCCCAACTTGAAACCGGGGACGGTTGGGCCGACGATCCTATGGGGAAAAGCTGCTTTGAAGATATTTTCTTTTTTTTTGTAATTGTTATTTGGACTATTTTTGTTGTATTTTTCTTTTGGGGGCATTTCATTTTGATTGTAATTTTCCATTTTGCCCGGCTACCTTTTAAAAAGGGCTAGTTGTAAATTTTTGTCCATTTTTACCCTAAGGGGGGCAAGTATAAAATACTTTTCTTTTTGTAGGGTTTGAAGGGCCATTTTGCAGATTAGAAAACAAAACTTAACGTTGGGGGGTTTTGGGGTTATCTATTTATTTTCTCTTATCAATTTAATCCAAAATTGGAATTGTGCAAGTGAAAAGGGGAAATTGTGAGTATTCATTTTTCTTTGTTGTTTTCATTTCATCTTGTAACATATTTGGGTTTTTTTGGAGTTTTTTTGGTCAATTTTTTTATTGATTTGTGATCTTATTTGTTTAAAGGGTTTTTACTTTAGTACTTGATCTTCCATTACATTGGTGGGGAATTTGTCTTGTGTTGGAAAAAGGGCTTTTTCAGTTTTGGTACTTTTTCTTCTCCAAATTTTTCGTGAAATTAAATTGATTTATTGTTTTTTGGTGAAATTTATCTTAGTGGATGTTGATTGATCTTTGAACCCTTTGGGTTTCATCAAAAATTTTCCCTTTGGGTTCACGCAAATTTCTGTTCAATTTTGGAAAAAGGTTTGATTGTGAATTGAGGATTGTTTTTTTGATTCAATTTTATTGTGCTTTGGGCTTGGTTTTAAGCACATCGTTTTGGTATCAGGGCATCATCATTTTTGGTTAAGATTGATTTAAACCTAATTGAAAAATTGGTTTTTATTCTTGGAAAATTGACGCCCCTTGTTCATGAGTGAAGATAGTTTGTTGTCTTTTTTAAAATTGGGGTTTTTTATGTGCTTAAACTTGGTTTTAGGACTCACTCCCACAAACCCTACTTTAGCAAAATTTTTAACTTTTTATGTATCTAAAACCAGGTTTTTTAAGCACATGCAAAAACTAAATTTTAAAGACAAAAAACAATATCAATCAAGCTAGCTTCCAATTAAATGAATAATGGGATCAAATCCCCAAAATTTATGACCCAAATTTTTCAATTAAGATGTGAATCAATCTTTAAAAATCCAAATAGATAGCTTTGATAAAAAATTTGAGTACCTAAAGGGGTTTAAGCAATGCAAATTAAAACCAATAACAAAACCTAAAAGATAGGATATTCGGTTCAAGACGAAGCAATTGTAGGTGACCCCAATTGCAATTTTGGCCCAATGATATTTGCATAAAATGGGCAAAACAATAGTTATTCCCCAATGATGATCACAAATATAATTCAAAAACCCACGTGATTTTCTACTCAAAATCCATAAGAAAATAACCGTGATCCCCTTCCACAATAAATACTTTCATGGTTCAACAATGTGAAAAAATGAGGAAAATATCAATAAAGGGTATAACAAGAACTCAAATTAGCACAATAATTCGAAAAATTATGAATAAAATTTCTGACCAAGAATATTCCAAATCAACCCTTTAGATATTACACATTATAGAAGAAAAGAAATCACAACAAATTGACTTGATATAACTCACCAATTTCAAGTGTTGCACTCGCCACAATCTCAAACTCTTGGGATGAAATTTGAAAGAGGAAATTTGAACTAGGAAATTTAATTTCTGACTGAAAATGAGTGTTTTAATCTAAAAATTGGCCTCTCAAAACCTTACTGAAGCAAGTAATTTATACTTACTCCTTTAGGGTTAGAAAGTCCACAAAATTACAACTATGCCATTTTTTAGGGTGGCCGATCCTAAATGAAAATTACAAACAAACGAAAGTGTCCCAAAAAGAAAGGGATTGCAACATAAATAGTCTGAAGAAATAATTATAAATATAAAAGTAGTATTCTTTCATGCTAGCTCTTCGTAGGATTCGTTGGCCTAGCTCATCTTTGGGTTTTTAGGTTGGTCCATGGATAACCCATAAGCTGAGTTTGAGGGGAGTTTGTCCTGCCCTGTAAAGTGATACACTCAGAAATATATATAAAATGGGAGCTTTAAATTGCAGCAGTGCATGGTCGTATCAAGTAATAAAGTGGTGAAAGATAAGGTTGTCGATCTCGAAAAACCATAGAGTACTAGATCTATGGCATTCTTATCAATATCTAGGTGATTAAAAAGGGGTTTTAAAAATGTCTAATCTAAAAATTTAACTTAAAGCAACAAGAAAAATTTTATGACGAATCTATCAATTATGAAAAAGGGGAAATTAGAATTCCCCCTAGATTTGTTAATCAAAATTGCTCCCAAAGTTATGTCAACTAGGGGTTTATAAGGTTATTCAAGTGAAAGTTTAGAAAATCCTTTTAGGGATGTTGACCTTAAAAAATTAGTCGGCTTCCGGTCCCCAGATGATTTAGAACATTATAGTAGGGTTGCATAAAAACAATTGAAATAAAGAGGTGCCAATGGAATTATATTAAACAAACTAATAAATGGCATAAAAGAAAATAAAGTAAATGAAACAATGGTTATAATCTTCAAGAGCTTCCCTTCAAAAAGACCTTAATTCTTCATTAAAAGAAACTTAACAAAATGACATCTTCCTTCAAACCCTAAACTTTGGAAAAATCTAAAGTACCTAAGGAAATTCTAATGATTAAAAGAAAGACAAATGATGCTAAAAACAAAGAAGAAGAACAAAAGGGGATTCTAAACAAAAGAAAGGAGGGCTTAACAAAAAAGGATGCTCCAAGGTTTCACACAAGGGGTCTATTTATAGATCCAAAGAGGGGGGGATAAGGTTGGGATCTGATGAGGTTTGAGTCAGCAAATTAATTAGGATACGATTTTGGAGAGATTCTCGCAATGGATTCCGGGGAGTAATGAAGGCCGGCTCAAGGCCGGCGGCCCTTGATGTAGGGCCCGGCCCAAGGCGGCGGCCCTTTTTTTTTCTTTTTGGAGGCCGGTTTAAGGCCGGCTCAAAGGGCCGGGGGCCTTGAATGTAGGCCGGCCCAAGGACGGCGGCCTTCAGTGCAAAACCTTCGCTCACTTCTTCCCAATTTTGTGAAAAACTCCTCCCAATTAACTTGTAATTTACTTTTGGGTCCCCAAAAACCTGATTTTCACAATAAATCCATTAAGTATCATTTCTTTATATTTTCTTATAATATTAAAATAAATTTAATATAAGTCCAAAGAAAATATAAGTATAATGTGATCTTATCAACATCCCCAAAACTTGAACTTTTTTCTTGTCCTCAAGAAAATAATTGATTTTAAAAAAAAGGGGAAATCCCTCATTGAACTTTGGTGCCCCTTGTTCTGACCATACTGAAATTTGTAACTAGTATATCTAGTTGAAATTTAGTAGTTAATTAAATTACCCAACAGATTTTTAATCCCAGTGTTTAACAATAGAAAACAATTACTTAGTCCATAAGGAAAAAACATTCATTTAAACTTCATTGGTTATTAGCAAAGTATCATCTCCCTCAATTTTACTTCTCTAAACAAGATAACAAAGGAAGTGAAAGCATATGGTATCCATTTTTTTTCCCAGAATTTCTCCCTTTTTTTTTTTTTTTATGTTTTATTTGCCTTGATTGGCCCCGCGGTAACATTTGTGAAGACTCCTTTCGAGGGACCAAAGCTCGCCCCATGGGCAACCTGACTTTCATTTAAGGTACTAAATTTTTTGCCTTTCCGCCCTTCTCGTTATTGTGAGTTCATTGAGTCGGCACATCCTGGGCCCCATCGCCCTAAAGTGACCAGGTTTTAAAGGGACCCCTTTCGAACTCTTCCTCAAAACTAACATTTAAGATTGGATACTCTTAACTCCTTTCCCTGAGTTATTGGAGTAAAGGCCTTTTTTTTTTTTTTTTTTTTTTTTTTTTAAGGGATCAACTAAGTAAAATATTTCTTTTTCCTCTTTCACATGGTTGTTAAGGTATTCCAAAGAAATTTCAATAGAGATTTATCCCACCCAATTTTCCTTGAAGTAAAATTGCCCCTTGTTTTTTTTAACTTAAGGACTCAATCTCAAGTTCAAAGGCCTAAAAAATAGGGTAAACCCGTTCTCTAGAGATTTTACTCTTAAATTTTTAACTATGTAAAACTAGTCACAAACAATTGGCGAGTAGGGCACCAATCTAATTCAATTTCAGGATTTCATTGAAAACACTTAAGGACATAAATAAAGCATGGGATTTGTAAGCTCATGATGTGTGCAATCATTATACTTCTACATTTATAATCCCTTCCCCACACTTAAATTGGACAATGTCCTCATTGTTCCTAATATATCACAAAATTAAGGAAACGAATGTCAATGCAGAAAATTGAAATACTGGTACTTCCCCTTGGTATAAAATTGTTCATCAGGAAAGAAAATTCCTCCTAAAATGTTGTCATCCTTGGAGTTTTTCTTGAATGCACCGGCCAGCTCTTATCCAGCCTTGAATTAGTTTTTTTTTTTTTTTTTTTTTTTTTTAACGAAACTATTATAGATACTTATTAAGCATGGGCTGCCTCCCATGAAGCGCTTGTTTTATAGTCATCAGCCTGACTATCAGGGTTAGCTTACATCAAGGAGTTTAAACAACTCCTTCAACACCATCGTTTTCAGATTAGGATTCCAAAACTCCTTCCATGGTATGGTGCCCTTCTTTTCCACTTCCACCAATGTTTTGTAGGTAGATATCAACAAACTTACCTGATGGTATGTCTGCCCTTTGGACCATCCAGGATTTCCCTATTTCATCCAACTGGCCTTGAATCTGCTGCTGCAATTCTTTGTCAAGGCGCTTGTTAATGGGGCCATGGTTTTCCTAAATTAGACACTTAAAAAAACAATTGATTAAAAAAAGACATTGGTTAAGGTTGCATAGGCATTGTTGGCCCCTGGTGGCTTTATAGTCGTTTCTTTCAAAAGCAAAAACATTTTCATTGGGGTACTTGTTCCGATTTGTTTTTTGTCTTTCACCCCCAAAATATCTTTTATTAAGACGCTTAAAGGTGGTTTCCCCCTACATTTCCCCCAATAGTTGAAATTTCCCCTAGCAGATATGTCGAATACTTGCTTTTTTTAGACAAAAAACAAGGAATACAAAAAATGTTCCCTGGTCATTAGTGCTCTAAGGGTGGGGTTTTTTTGCCCTACACAATTGAGTTGACCTGTGGTAGGAATGGTCTTCCTAAGATATGGGTACCTCTTATTTCTTCCATTTCCAGCAAAAGTCAATGGAAAGTTTGAATTTTTTTTTTTTATGGGAATTTCCACTATCCCCTTTGGGTTTTGAACTTTTCCGAAGTTGTAAAAATGGCGTTTTTTAATTTTCCCCAAGTTGTTTTTGAAAATGGAAGAGGCATTAATTTTTATATTGAAAAAATTATAAATATTTATCCAAAAAAAATTACCTAGTGAAGGAAAAAAAAATTTCCCCCTGATCTTTTGTTTTCTGGCAAATTGGATAAATTTTTTTGTAAGATCATGAACTTTCCCAAAATCCCCCTGGTCATTTTAAAATTTCCTTTTTTGTAGAAAATCCCTTTATGCCCCCAGATTGATGGCTTGTGAAGTCCCTCGAAAAAGGAATGTTAATTTTGCAATTTTTTAAAAGACTTCAAAATTTAGCAAATTGTGAATCCAATTGTTTTTTGCTTGCCTTTGGGGAAAGGAAATGGGAAAGGAACATAGTTTTCACTTTTGGTGTTTTTTTTTGGCCCTTTTTTTTTTTTTCCCCTTTTTTTCCCCGGTTAATTTCCCCCCAAAGTTTTTATCAACAATTTTTAATTTTAAAATAATAGATTTAACCCCTGGATTTTGTCAGATTTTTAGGAAAGAAGAGGTTTTTATAATGTGAGACATTTGTAAGTGATTTTAAGTTTTCCAAGGTGGTTGTTGTTTTGCAACATTGTGTAGTCTTTCATAAAAAACCCATGGTTTTTCCCATTTTAGAGATTTTGAAAAAGAGGTATTAGTTTTGGATATTGTTATGGGGATATTATTTAGGACCCTTTTTCTTTTGAAAAACCAGGGGGGGTTTTTAATGGTTGTTATCATTTTTTATGAAAAATTTGGATGGTTACCCCCCCCTGGGTTGTAGGTGTTTGAATAGGGCCATTTCCTCTTTGGAATTTTTGACAAAATTTATTGTCCCTGGGATGAGGGGAAAAAAGTTTCTAGATGGGCATAAGAGTTGGTTTTGTCTGGCATAATCACAAAAAAAAATTTTGATTAAAATTGAAAGAAGGTGAGAGGTAGTTTATTACCTGGGCGGTAAAGAGAGAAATTGAGTTTAAGGGTATATCATTGAAGATGCCATTAAAAACCCCTCTTTCAGGGCCAAATTTATGGATAGAGGTTTTCCTAAAAAAAAAAATTTGCCAAATTTACTCATCAAACATTATTTTTTTCCTTTAAAAATTTTAAAAATACCAATATTTTCACAGACTTCATTTGGAACCCCAAAAATTTTTTTATTAACCTTTTTAACTTGTTTTAAAACAAATTATACCAATTTTTTTTAAATTTAACCTAAAAAAACAGGTTTCCCCGGGGTATTCCAATCCTACCAACCCCCAATTTTTTTTTCCTTGCCCATTTTCCTCCCTTTTCCTCTTCTTTTTTTTTTCCAAAGGGGCTTCTATTAAAATTTAATTTGGTAATTCACACTTTACTTTTTTCCAAAAAAAAACCCTTAAAAAAAAAAAAAAGAAACAAAATAAAAAATAAATAAAAAAAAAAATTTTTCCAAAAATTACCAACAAAAAATTTTACAAAACTAATATCTTATTCCCCCCCCCTCCCCCAAAAACTTAACACCAAACATAAATAAAATACGAAATTCCAATCCCCCTTAAAAAAGTAAAAAATAAGTTTCGACCCTCAAACCAAAATACAAATTTAAAATTTCTTATCAAATCTAGAAAAAAATTTTGAAATTCTAATCAAAAAATTTAACTTAAACAACAAAAAAAAATTTTTATAAACATCAATTAAAAAAAAAGGGAAAAAAAAAACCCCCAAATTTTTTTAAATAAAATTGTACCTTATTCAACTAGTGTTATAATTATTCAATGATTTAAAAATCCTTTTTAGGATGTTGACCTTAAATCAATTATCGCTTCCCGCTCCAATTAACCAAGAATCAAAATTATTTCATACACCCCCCGATGCTACAAACAATAATGCCCTAAATCAATTAACCCTAATCCCTTAGTGATTAATTAACAAGAAACATTGCATTGCCCCCCATAAACTCTAATTAAACCATTATCCAACTCCCGTATTGATAATCAATCTAATTAAGAATTCCCTAACAAATCCTAATCAATTCCCCGTATCAAAAGGATTTTAACAATTATAATCAAAGACTGTTTATAATTGAATCAAAGGAATTGCTCATGAATAATCCTAATAATTCCTAATTACATAACATGGCTACAATTATCCTTTTAACATTCTAGAGTTCATCCAATTTCCCCCAAGGATGAATTAGAACATTATAGAATGAGTGATAAAAAATTTAAATAAAAGGGGCAATGGAATTCATATAAACAACTAATAAAAGGGCATAAAAGAAAATAAAGTAAATGAAACAATGTATAATCTTCAAACTTCAACTTTAAAAATGATCCTTGAATTCTCAATTGAAACAAACTTCAACAAAATACATTCTCCTTCAACAAACTTTAAAATCTAAAGTACCTAAGAAATTCTAATATTAAAAAAAGACAATGAAGCTAAAACAAAGAAGAAACAAAAGGATTCTAAACAAAAGAAAGGATGCTTAAAAACAAAAAGGATGCCTCCCAAAGGGTTTACACAAGGGTCTATTTATAGATCCAAAGAGAGGGGATAAGGTTTTTCGATAGG
>JBBMOL010002399.1:0-24933 GCA_037954665.1 Laguncularia racemosa | reverse complement strand
AAAAAAAAGTTTACATTGAATTTTATTTTAATTTTTTTTTTCAAAATTTTGCAACAAAAATGGGCAAATTTAAACAACAATACAATAAAAAATTATTTAAAAATAAACTTTTAAAGTTTTTTTTAGGATTATTTAATTACAATTATTATTTTATAACAATACAAATAATAAACCTTAAATTTGACATTTAAAAATAATATGAGGTTTTTTTGTTAGCACAATGTTCATCTTGTTTCCATACTAACGGAAAAATTAACTATCGCATATTACATATTACAAAATCTACAATAAATCATGTTAACACACTACAAATTAATAACAAGCAGTAATATTTAAAAAAAAAAACATAACATTAAGGCAACAATTTCTCAAGCACTAAAAACTAACATAGTAACAAAAAAAAAATCAACATTTTGTCAAAATACATACCAGAATGTAAATTAATCAAGTTTTTTGTTGAGGAAATGGTAGATCTCAATGGACTCCTCAAATCCCACCATTCTGTATTTGCACAGGAACGTTTTCTTCTTCTATGAACAAGAGAAAAAAAAAACCCGAAAAGATGGAATTTGTAGAAAGTAAAATGAAAATAAATGTGTCATGTTTCTACATTTGTATTATTAATTTGATTCACTATAGCATCTATGACTCTGTTAAAGTAGATCTGCACGCATTTTTTTTTCAAGTTTGCAGGTTATAGGCTTGCAATGCACATGTAAACAATGGATTCTTTAACAAAAAAATTCGACGGTGGGATTAGTTATACGGGAAGTGGTGGTGTGTACTAAAAGCGTATTCCAAATCCACAACTTCAAAACCTATTTTTAGAATAATTTTTTTGAGTATTCTATTTCATAAAAAAAAAAAAAATCATATTATTTAAGTATAACTCCTCAAAGTATTTTGCATCCCAATAACTTTATGTGTCCCAAAAGTTGTTATACAAAGATGCATTATGACATCCCAATAACTCAAAATTGTTAGTGTCATTTGATTTTGATTGATAGGATCTATGATGAATGGAAGAAGTGTCAATAGTTGATAGTGTTAAATATTTATTGAGTTTCATTTTTTTAAAAAAAAAAAAGTATAATGATGGGAATCAGAATCAAACTAAGACCAAAGTGAAGAAGATGTTGACTTATGTTGGAAAGAAGAAGCTTCCAACCTATACTTACCGCTACTTTGGTTACTTGCTTTATTACCTAAGATTCTGATCCTTCTATAGTAGGCCCTTCTTGTTAGGTCAAGGTTCTAGTTTTAGCATCTACAATATCTTTGGCTTTGGTGGCTATTCTACTTTGAATTAAAGGCAAGTCAAGCTATTGATTCTGATTGTTATTTCTAATTTAGTTATGGTTGTTGCCTTTAGTCTGAGCCTGATATTCTATTTATAGTTGTTGTTTCTAATCCAACAAAGGCTCTAATGATATTGGTCATCTCACACTTTTAATGTATTATTGATGTTAGTTTCCTTATGTATTTTTAATTTAAAGCAGTTAGGAAAAATTCTATAAGAGAATTATTAGTTTTCTTTTTCTATATTTACCTTATTAGTAGGGTTATTTTCTTTACCTATAAATAGGCCTACAATGTAATGCAATGGATAAGAAGTCTCCATGATTATCGTTCAAATCATTTTTCTAAAGATTGTAGCAAACACCCTATTAATGGGATTGGTACAACATATTGAACCCTCTTTAATGATTTGACTATTTCCTTGATGATAAATCATATCAATCTTTAGATTAATCAACCTTTAGTTTATTTATTAAATTGGATTGCCATATCCAATTTCAAGAATCATCCACATTTTATTTTTATAATTCCCCATTTCATAAAATCATAAAAACCTCTGGAGATTACTCCTTTTATTATCTTTGTATTATCCATAAAATCTACAAAAAAAAAAAAATACATTTGTTTATTCTTGTGATCTAGTGGATATTTCCCTAAACACATTGTTTTAGTGCTCTTAAGATCACATTAGTTAATGATCTTCCTCTTAGGCATGCCATATTTTTGGTAGAGATTGAGCAATGAAAATCCAATCTTTAGTTGATTGTGTAATTTTAAGATTGTGCTTCTAACTCTTCTAATGATCTAGGCACATCCTAATTTTTCCTCTATATACACTAGCTTCCAACATCCCAACTTGCTATAACAAATTTAATTCAACAAAAGTTCACTCAAGAATTTTATTGAACACTTGACCTTCTTCTAGCAACTACTTCAATGCTATCTAATGGGAATCAAATCATTTTAGTTACAGACCACTTACTCAAGCTGAACAAGGGTTGGTTTTGGGGTTTTTAATTTGTGATTCACTTTTAATTGGGGTTTGGGGAATTGAAAAGGGTTGAGATTTGGGTTTGTGTTGTAAATTTGGGGAATTTTATTTGGGAATTAAATGAAGGTTAAATTATTGTTTTTGGGTTTTGTGTGATCTTTTTGGGGGACATTTGTGTTAAGATTTAAATTCAAAATTATGTGAATGTAGTGTGAATGGGGGAATTGGGATGAAGCAAACAATAAGGTTGGAGGAGGGGGTTTAAAGGACCCGTGCAAAAAGGTGGAAAGGAAAAAATTTAGAAAAACAATTACAAGTTTTAAACCCCACCATTTTTTATAATCTAGCTAACTTTTGGATCAAATAAACTTCCAAACCCAATGGCAAATCCAAACCATACCCCCTTTAAAGGAAAGCCATTAATGAGGGCCAGGGGGAAAAGGAGTTTGGGGGGTATAGGAGAAGGCGGGGGGAAAGGAAATTACCCGCCCCCAAAAAAGGAAAAAAAAACTTTGAAGATAAATTCTATCATAACCTGATTTTTGGGCCCTTTAAGGGGTTTAAAGAAATGTAAAATTTAAAAATGCCCCCATTTTTTAAAAGGATTTGCGAGGTTTAACCTTTTTTGGGGGGAAAAAGGGGAAAGGGGTTTTTTTGAATTTATGAAAATTAATGACAAAACCCGAGTACATCTGGAGGGGAAGTTTAAAAAGGTATGTCCCCCTTTAAGGTTGGAAAAAATTTGGCTAAAAAAAGGGGAAAGAGAGGGTTTAAAGTGGGATCGAACTTGGAAAGAGAAAACGATTTATAAGGAAGAGATTTATCCCAAAGCTTTACAGGCATGAGCTTTTCCCATGGTTTTCCAAACATTGGGAAAGGGGGGCAAAACCATGAAAATATTCTAAGAATTTGAAAAAATTAAGATTCAATGTGGGTTTGGGGCCTCCAAAGCAAATATGGCACAATTTGTGTCGGCCCTTAAAATATGAAATTGCTTGTATTTGGAGTTAAGGATATAAACCCCCTTTAAAAAGCCACCCAGTATTTTTAAAGGTTAAGGGGTAAAGGCTTAAATCTTAAAAAGGAAAACAAGTAAAAGAATGGATCCCCAAATAAATTGTATGTTCAAAAAAATAAGAAGTTGATAAAGGGGATTAGTAAGAATGGGAAAATAAAAGCTATTAAGACTTAAAGGGGAAAAAAATTTTTTCTAAAAAGGGAAGGAAATTTTAGGGTTGAAAAAAAGCAAATAATAGCCGGGTCATCAAAAAGGAAAACCCCCCCAAAATCAACCCTTAAAATGTTTGGGGTTTTAAAACATATGGCTGCTTAGCCCCCAAAACCAAAGGGGTTGATGATTCTATAAAGGAAAAAGAGTGAGGGGGCAAGGGAAGAGTTGGATAAACCAAAGATTTTCAAAAAATTAGATAATATTAGGGGGAAGCAATCCCTAAGGGCAGGGATAAAAAGGGGGAAAGATCAATTTTTCTATTGTTTTGGAAAGGGGTGATGACTACTTTTTTCTAATGAAGAAGGAAAAAAGGGAAAACCTTTTCCCATTTTTCCCTTTAAAGGGCCCAAGGAACCTTTGTCTTTATTATTAATGGGGTAGTTGCCCCAATGTAGGGGCTGCTTCATTAGTTAATAAATTGAAACTACCCCCACCCCAAACCCCCCTAACCCCTATAAGTTAAACTGGTTGGGTGAATGGCAGCCCCTTCTGTTACTAAAAGGGAAAAGGGTTCCTTTCAACATAAGAGAGAATAAGATGAGTTTGCTATAATATTTTTCCTTATGTGTGCATCAACAAATTTGAAAGGCCGGGTTATTAATGGGAAGGGTATTGCATGATGGGTTTTAAAGGAACACCTATGTTTTTCAAAAAATTTGGAAGCAAATTTTTTAAACCCCAGGCCCACCAGTTGAAGTACAAAAACATAAACAGAACAATAAAACCCCCAAAAAGAAGACCTTATTTTGGGGCAAAAAAAATTGGAAGGGGAAAAATTCGGAAGAGAGGAATTATTTATTGTAGATGAAGTAGGGGGGGGCAAGAACATTTCCTCCTATTTAAACCCAGGTGCTAGACAATACATGGATATTTTCCCCTTGGGGAAATTACCTAAGGGATTACCACCAGTGAAGGCATTAAAATGTTTTAAATTTGAACCTGGGCCAATTTCCCAAATTGGCCCATTTTGCATGAATCCCAAAAAAGCAAAAGAGTTAAAGGGACAAAAAAATTTAATTGGTAAAGGGGTTTTGTCAGAGAGGGGTACTAGCCCTTGGGGCTATTCCTGCATTTTTTTCCCAAAAAAGGATGGTACAAAAACAAAATTGCATTAACAACAAGATCAAAAAAATTTCCTTTAAATAAAAGGAAACCCCATTCCTAAAAACTTCAACATACTAAAACTTGCTCATTACATTATCCATCATACTAACTATAACTATAATCAAAGAATACTCATAGATGAGTCATTCCAAATTTCATTATTAAAAAACCACAAAGTCTCCAACTATAATCTATACCCATAATTTCAATTTAACAATAAAACATCAATTTACAAAAATTTCAAAATTCTTGTCACTCTTCCACCATGTAGTACTAGTGTTCTCTTCCCATCTCATCCATGTAATGTCCCACTAAGTTTTTGTTCCATCATACTCTAGTTGTTCATCATTTCACCTACAACTAAAAAATATAGGAAGGAAGGGTGAGCCTAAGCTCAATACGTAAATCCCATACTCACAGGGCGCATGACCACCACATTAATATCATATGCATATATGCAACATTTTCCACAATCTTCACAATTCCATGCACACATCAATACCAAAAGAATTATCACACATAGGGGTACTCATGACCCTGGTATACACAACATTTGTCTTAGTGGGAACTACTCGGCGGGCCCCGTCTATCCCTAATCTACCTTAGAGCATTTCGATACACGACTTCATTAGGGACAACGTGGCATATCGATCATCGAGGTTTTCCCCTAGGAATCTGCTGCTATGGGCCCTGATGGGTGTCGAATCCAACAAAAATAAACCTACTCCTAGACAATTATATGATTTGCATATAGTGGTGAGTAGGTTCGAATCCACAGAGATTGGTTAAATTTATTTCTATTCAAAGGGCATAAAGATGAAAAGAAAATGGGGGGGGGTTTTGTTTATGAATCAAATAAAGTCGAAGCAAGATAATAGAATGTATATTGATAAAAGCCTAGCCAAGGAATGAGATAGTTTAATTCAAGGAATTAAATCTCGATGAAAATGTTTTCTATTCTTATTCCTAGATAAACTGGTTATGATTATTAACTAGCTCAAACAACCTATCTCTCCGTACTTCCTCGATAACCAAGAGAAGCTCTTTGATTATTTCTCTTATCAGATTAGACAACCCCAGACAAGCGTTGGGATTTAATCTACCAATAGCATTAAAAACTAGGGGAGACCACCAATTCATGCCAGAAAGATTAAAAAACTATTTAAACATATCACACACCCCCCATAACAGAATTCGATCATCTATTTTATAACCAAACATGTTTTGTGTCACTAAGACTAGAACAATCAAACAATTACAGATTTGACGTACTAGTTAACAATATATTAATTGCTAATTGAGTAGAAGAGCTCTATTCGAAACTAATCAACAAAGATAATAATGACGAAACGATCAGAAGATATTTTGAATATCCGAAAACAACGAATAGATTAAATACAAGTCAAACGACCTCACAATTCGTGGAGAATTAAACATCTATGACCTTTGGCTAGAAAAGTAGCTTAGCTACTCATGTTCACCAACAAAACAAAAAAAAAAAGTAGAGACATGATGAACCCAGTTGCCTGCTCTACCTCTAAGATGATCCAAAGATTCCATATTAAAAGATTCAAAAGTTGCCCTCACCCTCTAGGGTTGGTTCTATTTATTGTTAGAGGGATGGCATGTGATCTTTTGCTAGCAAGTTAAAGAAAATATCTTTCCTTTTCCAAGTAGATTTCGAGAAGTGAATCTTCGTCTGCTGGCACGCCCCACCACACGGCCGTGGGTCAAGCCGTGCCTTCCTTGTGAAAGATGTACAAGTCTTCATCCTTGTCCAATGTATACCACGGTCTACACCACGGCTAGATCCTAGGCCGTGTCATCTTCTGTCAAAGTTCCACAATTTCTTCTCCTTGGCACGTCTAGCTTCCACCAGGCTCCAAGAAAGGGTTTCTCCCACCGGCTGCCACCAGGGCCCGTGCCCTAAGCCGTGTCTCTTTTCTTTTGAAAGTCCACATTTCCCCCCTTCTTGTCCAGTGTGTAACACGGTTTTCACCATGGTCGTGCCTCAAACCGTGCTTCCCCCTAGGCAGTACACGGCCCGTGTACTTCAACCCGTGTATTTCCTGTTGATTCAAAACCAAGTACACGGCGTGTACTTCAATTACACGCCCATGTACTTCCCTCCGCGGTGGTAAATCCTTGTCTTTGAACCAAGTTGTAGATGACTTCTCAAAATTTACTTGAATTGGCCCCTTGACTCCATTTAACCTGTTTTTATCACCATAATAGAATTAAGTACCATCTCCTTATGATTTCTATAAAATCAATAATGAATTAGCGCAATTTATACTATAAAGTTTAAAGCAAAAAATGGCTTATCAGGCCCTGGGTTTTAGCCAAGGACAACCCAACCTATCTCATTCTATTCCCTAACACTAGATTACTTTATAATACCCCATGATTCACTTATATCTTAGCATTTCATTATTTCATGTTTCAACTCATTATATAGCTTCCTAATATCACATACAACAAATAAAGTAAAAACGTACCTGGAAAACCTAGCCTTATGTGCTTCTTGTCCCGAACTTAAGCTAAGTTAATATTTTGTATAAAAACAAACATTAATCTTAGTACTAATCCAACATAATATAACTCTCCTAATTCCTCTTATTCTATTAAGTCATCTAAGGTTTCACTAATTTGTTTCAGTTATGTGGAACTTAGTTAATTCAGAAGATAAATTGATGTATAAAAATAATGATTCATCACTTAGCATGGCCATGTTGGAGATTGTGTTGCTCAATACGGCTAGTACACAACCATGCTAGGGGTTGTGAAACTCTCAGTGAGATTTGGCTTCAACATGGTTAGGGAAAACGGTTGTATTGGGAGGCGATGTTTTCTCTTAATTCAACATGATTAAAAAAAACGACCATATTAGGAGGTCGCATATCTCTCAGCATGACTTTTGGACTTAACATGGTTTGAAACACGACCGTGTTGGGAGGCCAAGTTCTTCTCATTTTAACCACAGAGCAAAAAGATGTATTGTACGGTCGATATCTCTAAAGGACACTTTTAAATTCAACACAGTCGTAACATGACCATGTTGGGGACCGTGTATCTCTTAGTATACTATTACATTCAACACGGTTATAACATGACCGTGTTTGAAGCCATGTATATCTCAACCAATCCCACAAACCATAATATTTAACCCCAACTTCCCCTAAATTAAATCCTTTTTATCCCTGAACTCCATTAAATCTTAAAGATATGAAAATTATTTCTGAAATAAGTAGTTAGAATACTTACATTAAATTTTTCCCCGGTGAAATCAACTCCTTGATCCAAGAATTCCTTTTTCTTTCGTTCACATTTGCTTCGCCACGCTACTCCCTCGAATCTCGTTAGGTCTTCTTAGACACGCCCCCTCTCTTTCTATGTCTCTCTTTGTCAACCGATCTCTCTAGTTGGTTGGGAATGTGGGATTTGCAAAAAGAGAACCCAAGGTCATCTTAACATATATATAATCCCGCTAAGAAAAAATAAAACCCCCCCATCCTTTATTCGTAATTGCAAAATTTCCCAGAACTTTATATTATTTTATTTACTTGTGTGTATGTATAATATATATAAATACCATATATTAAATTGTACTTATCACTTCTTTTAGCCAAAGTTTCTTGGATTTGAATTAATGAAGGAACAATATGTTCATGATGATCATTTGAAATTAATTGTTAAGCGATGTTCTGGAGGAGATGTAGTAGAGGGTTATTATATGATAGATGGGTTTTTGTATAGAGCAGGAAGCTGTATATATACCTATGGGTCTGTGAAAAGAATTGTTGGTACAGGAGGGTTATGCCAGAGGATTATCAGGACACATTGGTAAGAAAAGGACCTTAGAATTGTTAAAGAAACACTTTTACTAAAGGGGTATGTTGAAAGATGTACACAAGGTTTGGAGAGATGTGGAGTTTATAAAGAGGGCAAAGGGAAAGAAGGAAACTTAGGGTAAATATATGTCTTTACCTTTACCCACAAAATCCATGGATTGATGTTAGTATGGATTTTTGTCTTAGGTTTTCCCCAAAAAACCGTAGAGGCAAAGACTCCACATGGTGATCATCGACTACTCTAGTAAAATGTCCCACTTCTTTACCTTGTCACAAAATAGATGATGCACTTTCTATTGCCAACCTTTTTTGTGCAGAAAATTGTAAGGTTAAACATAGTGTTCACCAAAGCATAGTGTCTGATAGAGACACTAAGTTTCTCAATTTCTTCCAGAAGACACTTTAGAAGCGACTTGGTACTAAGCTCATGTATAGGACATCTTATCACCCTCAGATAGAGGGTTAATTGTACTTTTGGGTTTGCCTACTGAAGCAATGGTTACAAGAATCTTACCAATTGGGACTTATGTCCCCTATTATTAAAGTTTCTTATAATAAGTCGACTCATAGTTCAACCAATAAGTTCCCCTTTAAAGTCGTTTATGGCTATAATCCTACCCTTCCATTGGATTTGATAGTAAACCACAGCAAAGGAAGGAAGTTTAAGTGAAGTGAAGCATTCCTAAGAGATTCAAAAACTTCATCAGAAGCATCTAAACATCTTAAGAAAAAATCAAGAGTAGCAGCAACTTTAAGGCTACAAACACAGAAAAGCCAAGAAATTTTCAATCCAAGTGACTTGGTTTAGATTTATCTTAGTAAGATCGGTTTTTTTCACAAGAAGTCATAGAAACTTTCACCTAGAGCAAATAGACCTTTCAAGATTTTGGAGTGCATTAACGACGATGCTTACAGGTTAGAATTACCAAGAGACTATGGTGTTTCTACTAGATTCAATGTTTCAGATCTGTCACCTTACTTACCAAAAAAATCTTCATGAAGACTCATCAGATTCGATGGCAAATCTTTCACAAGCCCAAGGAGATGATAGCAATGAAATCATTTCGGTTACAGGACCACTTAGTCGAGCTAGAACCAAAGGACTATAAAATCTATCATTGCAAGTTCTACTTTATCAGATGGAACCCAAAGAAAATCACATAGTATTTTCATTCATTTTACATGATTATTTTACATTGAATCAAGTACATTTATCAGTGTTTTAGGACAACAATCAAGTAAACTAAAAGAGGCTAGCTTACCATGAACTGACGGTGTAGTCCATTTAGGCCAACGGCTTACAACTTGTTTTGGTCAGCTTACTTCATGTTTTTCTTTCATTTTTTTGGTCCACATTTGTTTCTTTAAAAGGCTACTATAAATACCTTGTTAATAGAACACAAAGGGACTTTTTGACATTTTCATAATGCACACGAGTGGAGCTATTCACTTATCTTTAAAAAACTTTTATCAATCCATTGATTGTGGCGAGTGAAGGTATGGGGATTATTGTGTGTTGTATCAACAAAACCATGCTAGGCCCTCCTCTACTAGTGCGTCACATCTGGTAAGGGATTGGGTGTGTTTTGTGTGGTGTCTAGGTTATTCAATTTGGGTTTATTGCAATTTGTCTTTAGAACTTTTATGTTTGTTTGATTCCTTCTTAAATTTGGCATGTCACTATCCATTGACAATTTTAACTCCAAAAAAAAGAAACACAACACACTTCACAACTACTACAACAAACATAAGTAAAAAATTTAATAGCAGCAACAATTATAATCCAATGTAGCAATTTTTTTTATTTAAAAATCTCAATATGCAAGTTTGCAATACTTACCACAAGTTCTTCGAATATTGTATCTCACTAAGAGCTCTTATGCCAAATAATTATCATATGAACATGACTTGGCTTGTGTTCAACTCTAAAATCTAAGCAAATTGTCTTTTGGGGGTTTTGTGGGTTTAAAGAATTTTTTTCAAGGTGTAGAAATTAAAGAATATGGATGATTTGTCAATTAAATATCACTCACTAATCAACAAAATAAACTAAGGTTGATTTTTAAAATTAACGTTACTCAAAATTAAAGAAAACAATACATTGATTAAAAGACATTGATATAATTTACAATAGTCTACTAATCAAGGTTCATCATAATCTGAGTCATTAGATTGATAAGAGCAAGTATGATTGGAAAGAAAATCTCTCAATCATTGCTAGTCTTAGAGGGAATAAAGTCTAATATATTATAGTGAAACAAGTTTTTTTAAATAGTGCAAAAAATAGGGCTAATATGGTAATTAAATAAATTTAAAAACATATGTGTCTTGACTAGACTTAGGCATGTTTAATTAGATGCTTAAGAGTTGCCATTTAGATGGAACCTTAGGTGGTTTTGTGGTGAGTGTCATTGTGCTCATATTTAAATGATAGCTCTAGATTTTCTATTATTTAGATGGCATGATCATGCCATTCTGATGGCAACTTTAGATGTATCTACCATTTGAATGGTAGGGCAAATCCTTGTAATTCTTCCTATGTTTTCATGGACAAGTGGTAGTTAGACCTAGTTGGTTCTTAATTGGTTCCCAATCCCTGATACTTAGGTTGATGCTTCAAACTCAAACTGTTATTCACATTAAACAATTGCTATAGAAGCCTATATGATCAAATAAGCTATATTTTTTTAATCATCAATTTCTTCCATCACTAATTGCTAAGTTGCCATATCTTGACGAAATTCATCCAAAGCTTTATGAGCCTATTTTCATTCTCTTACAAAATTTCATTGGCATTTCTTCATATGTTGCTAGCAAGGATATTGTTTAGGATGCCTACATATTCAAAGTATTTTGCATTTGGGTCCTTTTAAGCCGCTTGTCTTCTACTATAAGGAGTACTAGCTATGTGCCCTATTTGTCTACACACATAACAGATGCCTACATATTTAAAGTATTTTGCATTTTAGGGGCCATCTTGATCAACGAATGGTAGCTATTATTGTAGGCAAACTCAACCACTAGCAAATGTCGCTCTCAGCTATCCTTAAAGCCTAATGCACAAGCTCGTAACATATCTTCCAAAGTTGGATGGTCCGCTCAAATTGTCCATCTGTTTAAGGGTGATATGCTATACTGAATTGCAATTTAGTCCCTAGAGCTTGTTGTAGACTTCTCTAGAACTTTGATACAAATCGTGGATCCTGATCAGACACTATACTAGTAGCACCCCATGGAGCCTCACAATTTTCCGTAGAGATAGATCTCGGCTAACTTTTCCAAGGAATAAGTCATATTAACAAGTAAAGAAATGGGCGGATTTGGTTAATCAGTCCACGACTACCCATATTGCTTCATATCCAGCCTTAGTCCTCGATAATGCCGTAACAAAGTCTATTGTGATTCGTTCCCACTTCCACTCTGGAATCGGTAATGGTTGCAGCAATCCCCAGGTTTTTTATGTTCAACCTTAACTCGTTGACAGATGGAACATTGCGAAATGAACCATGCTACATCTCTCTTCATCCTTTGCCACCAACAACCTCTCTTAAGTTTCTGGTACATCTTATTTCCCCCTGGGTACAGGGTGTAACCAAAATTATAGGCTTCGTCGAGGATGTCAATTTTCAATTATAGATCCGATGGTACACACCATCTACCTCTTAATCTTAAGACTCCCTCTAGATCTACCTCAAAGTTAGTGCTGACTCCCTGTTCCACCTTTTCCCTGAAGTTTTGTGATCTTTGGATCAACCCGCCGCATTTCCTTTAATCTATCTAAAGCATAGGTCGTACCTCTAAAGCAGCTATTTGAGCCTCTCCTTCCTTATGCCACCTGAATTCAATCCTAAGTTTCTTAAACTCTCGTATGAACTATTATTATTCAATTAACAACATTGCCACTTGGCCATGGTTCCTTTGACTCAATGCATCGGCCACTACATTAGCTTTTCCCGGGTGGTAGCCGATACTGAGGTCATAGTCCTTAATGAACTCAAGCCATCTCCTTTGTCGCATGTTGAGCTCCTTTAAGTAAATAGTTACTTTAGGCTCTTATGGTCTGTTGATGACCGTAATCACACAAATTTAAAAATCCATTTTCTACGACTCTCTGTTACGATCAAATAGGCAAGTGCATTCATCGATTGTAATAGTATATAATTGTGTTTGAGTATCGTATCCTTAGGGATCAGCAAGTACCAATAATAACTCTAAACCAACTATCTAACCGCACAAATTCGAGAGATTCAGATTAAATTAAAAACACTTAACAAAACCTATAGCAATTAAAACTAACACAATAACTTGATTACTAAATCCGATAATTAAGAAACATACCCTACCCTTACTACTCCTCTAATTGTCATGTAACTTCACCCTTTCAATAAATTAGTTAACGAGCAATGGTTATCTCTAAACCGCGGAGTATCTAACACTAAGCCAATATTCCTTCCAGATTTATTAGCTCCTAACCTTAATCGCATTAATAAAGATCCCTCTTTTATCAAAGATCGATTAAAATTGCATTAACAATCTTGAACCTCAATTAGGTCGAATTATCTAATTCAATCTAATACAAAAAATTCATGTTCTCTATCCCTAGGTCACATACAAATTCCTTTATTCATGCACGATCTATTCAAACAAGAGATTTTCCAATCAACTTCTAAGAAATCAATGCAAACTCAATGCTGGCCATACATCAAATTAGCAACACTAAATGAATAACATGAATAAATTCAAAGAATTCCACTATTACATTAACTATGCAATCAATTTAATATTACATGACAACTAGGGGTTCGTAAGGTTCGGGTATGAAATAAATTAGCCACTCATGGTTTTTAAGTTACAAATCAATGAAGATGAAAAACCCGTGTGCATAAACCCTTTGGAAGAAAAGGATGAATCATTGATGTTGCTTTTCCCTTCGATAAGCTTTCTCGTCTCTTCCTCTTCTTCTTTTCCTCGTTTTTTCTATCTCCTTCAGGTTAGGAATCCCCCCATCTGGAAAAACGAAGAGATATATATATTGGAAACCGAAAAATCTCCTGAAACGGCCAAACTTTTCCATATACACAGTCTCGACCATGGTTTATACACGGTCGTGCCTTGCATAGTGTCTGAAGTAAAAGAACCCACGGCCAATAACACATGGTCGTGTACTTAAACCGTGTACTCAACGTGTGTGCATTTGCAGATTTTCCAAGCTTAACACACGACCGTGCCTTCAATCGTGTATGATTCTATGGATTTTCCAAGCTCAACTATAGCGTGCTTCAACTGTGTGTGCTTCTGTAGGCGTTTTTCCTTGACACACGATCGTGCTCTTCCCCTGTTCCTTCCAAAAAGCAATTTTTCTTCGTGTTTTCTTATCCGATCTCAATCTAAGTTGATATCTTCTCTTAAAATAGTGGTCCTCAGTCCTGAGACTGAAATATTTTTTTCTTTTAAGTATCAAAACTCTTCAAAAAACATCAATTTATTACATATACCACTAGAATTCATCAGAAGTACAAGTGTTAATTTGTACTTATCAAAACTCCCCCCACTTAAGCATTTGCTTGTCCTCAAGCAGAATAAAGCCAAAGAAAAAACCAAGGACAAAATTTTCATTAACTCAACAATCATGAACTTCTTTTCGCATCTTTGATTCTCACGATCTACCTCCATACTATGCAATTCTACTCAATCCCACCATTAGTTGTTTACAAAATACAATACCAGAATTCTCAAGACTATCCAAGTGACTTAAACTATTACTCTCATCATTTAACATAAATTCCCAAAAGTGAACCGAACAAGGATCAATACTAGTAAAGTAGAGTATACTTCCCTCTTAACCACTCCTATAAGTAATGCAATAAAGAGTAAAGGCACATTGTGTCTACTTATCTCTTGGATTTCCCTTTTCTTTAATCCTTTTAAACAAGATTGGGAGATTTTCCATTAAGTACTTTACTTAGTTAACCGACTCATGTAGCAAACTTTCAATTGATAATCCCGAGCTCATCACTCAAGTTAACAGACGTTATCCCCTCAGCGTAGAGGGGCGTCCCTCGGATTTACTTATTCGAGTCAAGTCAACTATCTATTTTCTTTAACCTTTCAACTGAAATGGTTTCCTTGGACAGTAAGTCCCAAACCAGACGGTCTTAGGCTACTAAGTTTTAAGATACCCCTTCGAACCTCTACCATCTCAATTAATTAATTTCAATTATAGCTCAATTAAGTTCAATTTTCTCGGACTTTTTTCTCACGACCCTTGTAGCGAACTTTCAGTCATTGATCCCGAGTTCGTCACGAAGTCAATAGATGTTATTCCCTCAAAAGGCACCCTCAAGCTTAATTACTCAAGTGTATGAGGCCCACTTCTGAACTTTTTTTTTTCAAAGTTCTCAGTTCCAATAATTACGAAAAGGGATCACTAAGCTGCAAGTATTATCTACCCCTTTACTCAAAATTACAAAACTCACATTAATAGCAAAAGAAAAAGCATACTAAACTTACTAGTGACCTTGATCCACTCTCAATTCTTGAAATAAATGCTTAAATAACAAGTAATTCTCTTCCCTAGATTTCAACTCGTAATTCTAGCAAAGTAGTTATAAAACAAGATAAAAAAAAGTAAAAATTTTTCAAAATTCCTAAGACTTTGCATCTCAGTAAATCATATAACTAAATCCAGCAATTCTTGATTATTAGTAATTCATTAATACATCTTAAGTGAGGAAACTTTTGAATTTTGATTCATTAACACTTATATTTCATATAACTTCCTTTACTCAAATCCCTCCCCCACACTTAGAGTTAAACATTGTCCCAATGTCTACATTGAATACACAATAAGGAAGGAAAATGGAAATAAAGGTGAAAGAGAATAGGACTCCCTTAGATCAAAATCAGAATTGCACTTCCATTTCCACTTTTCAGAAGTGACTCAAATCATTAACATTCATGCGCACTAACATGATTCCTTGAAAAGTACACCAAACCATGTGAAACTAAAGTCATGTACTCCACCAATCTAACAAAATCTCTACAATGAAAAACCAAAAACCAAAAGAAAAAGATAAAGCATAAAGAAAGAACAATAAAGGCATACAGAAATATCGTCCATCCCTGTTTAAATACAAAGTTTTAGCAAAAAAAAAAATATAAATGAAATTCACAAAAGGGTTCAAATAGTTAAGTCCAACATTATCCTTCAATCCTCATCCCTACTGTCCAAATCATCTCGATGTCGCCTTTTTCCCGTCGAAGAGAAGAACCTGGGACCATGTACGTGGATCAACCCAGACATCCTCATCGCTAGAATAGTGCAAGACAACGAAGTCTATCCCAAGCGTCTCACCCAACTTGGTTAAACAGTTCCGAAGGAACCATTTTAACCTGTTCTGCTTCTTCATCATCCTCTATTGCTCCTCCTGCAGAGACTGAACCTTAATAGATAATTCCTGAAGAAGCTCAGCTGATGACCTCCTTGCTCTTGTTCATGAGGCTCATCCTGTCGAATCTCAGCCTCCTCTTGCCCCTTAGGAATAGGATCTCCTTCTAATTCAGCTTCCTCATCCCGCTATGGAACCCTATGCCCTAACTGATAATAGGCCCATCCGTTAAGTGCACCGACTGTCCCACACAGTCACGGGTTCCCAAACGGGAAATAACTCTAAGTTCCTCAAAATGTGCATTATCCATGCTCCTATGAAGACACCTAGACTCCTAGCCTCAGATTGGTGGAGTATGCAAAATGCAACAAATACCCCTACATTTACCCTGGTGTGGGAATTTATGCTCCATAACTAAAACACATCGTGGGCGTTCACCACACCCCAAAATCCGTGCGGCCCATGGTGGAGCGAGCAAAATTGTAGTGTAGTACCGATAAGACAGCTGACTAAAGGAAGATCCCTTCGTAGCAAAAGCATTATATGATAGTCTACCCAACCTGCTCCAATAATCGCTAGGTCGAAATCCTCGAGGAAATGACACAGGGAGTTGGCGGAATTCTTGGCTCTAGAGGAAAGGAGGATCATAAAGATCCATTGCCTCGATGAAGTCCATCATAGAATATCGCCAATAATCTCCCATGGCCAAAAATTCTACCTTGTTGTCCAACCCTGCGCTAATGCCATCCCGGATAGTAAAAGTAGAGATAAAAGTGAGTGTGATCTCCTTATAAATCTTCTCCTCAATAGCAAGAAGATTCCACTAGGCTTGATCTTGAAGAAGATTCTCACATGCACCCCCAATACCAAAACGATCTAATACTTCCCAATCAATCACGACGTTGGGTCGAATAATTTTCAAGTTTTTGAACTTGTGTAGATGGGTTTGTGCTCTTGTCTCATGCCAACCGGGTAACGAGATGCTCCCTACTACTACTTGTTCTCTAATCTTTTTCTCTTTTGTGCTACTGTCTTCGTGTGAGTCATCTAAACAAGAAAATAGAGAAAATGACTCATAACTTCCATTATAACTTATTACATCTATCGCACAATAAGTTGTAATAATGATGAGGAATGGCCATGCATGAGGGAATAAGGACTAAATCAGAGGAAGAAGAGCAAAAGAATCCAATAATTAAACACACGCCCATGTATTGTGACATGCACAGGTGTGTCTTTCGCAGAAACGCTTCCCTCCACCGTTCAAACTACACACCAAGGAAACAACCGTGTAAAAACCCATTTTGCACAAAATCATCGATAATAAGCTAATAACCACCCACCATGTAACCTAATAACAACCTAGGTTCCACAAAAATTCTCAAAATAAGAATATAAAACCTAGGTTTTAGGGTAAACATGGAAATTGTGCAAAATACGTCTTGAATCCTAGTATAATAAGTAAAAAACATGAGAAAAGATCAATACTAGGAAAGAATCGACTGAAAGATACAAAAGCCTCTTGAGAAAACTCGAATTACTCTCGAAATCATGCATGAAGTTGCTATGTAATCCGAAAAACTTAAACGAATGGAGGAAAAATTGCATATTGAAGAAGAATTGACGGAGAAATCTTACCTTTGCCGCCTGAATGGATTCTAGAATGTATGAATAGAGGATGGAGAAGGAGTGAATTGATATGGAGAGGATAGTTGAAAATGAAAATAAAAATTGGAGGGTTTTGAAATAAAAGAACTGCCGTGCTAGAAAGGCACAGTCTGACACACGGCCATATACACAGCTGTGTGTCTGTTTTTTTTTTTTTTTTTTTTGAATAAAACTTAGTACACGGTCAACTACACGAGTGTGTGTTCGCCCATGTGGTTTCTCCCAGACACACACCCATGGTACACGATCGTGTGTCATGGGCATGTATCATTCTGTGGATTTTTTTTTTCATACACGGTCGTGTATTCCCATGAAACTTGTAAAATGTTCAACTTACCTCCTTTTTGCATGCCTCACCCTCCCTTCATGCATTAGATCCACAAAAGATGGAATTTCTGCTAAGTTAATGCCAAAAATAATAGAGAATAATGAATGGATTAAAGAAAGAAAAACTTACCTAAAGAATGCATGGGTTGCCTCCCATCAAGCGCTTTTGGTTAACGTCGTTTGCTCGATGAAATGAGATTACACCTAATTAATTCACAAGAGGGTGGAGTCTAAACTCCTCTTGGCCCTCTTTTTCCCCTTGAGTCCCAAAATATAGCTTCAATCGTTGCCCATTTACCTTGAAGGTATGTCCACTCGAGTGTTCCAATTCCACCACTACATGAGGGGAGACTTTTATCACCTTAAACGGCCTGGACCACTTCGATCTCAACTTACCTGGAAAAGCTTCAGTTGCGAATTGAATAAGAGAACATGATCTCCCTCACGGAATTGTTTCGGATGATGAATCCACATGTCATGATACCTCTTCATCCTCTCCTTATAAACTCGCATGTTGTCATAAGCCATTGCACGCCATTCATCAAGTTCATTCAGCTGAAACTTCCTCTTCTTACCAGCAGCCTCTAGTCCATGTTAAGAGTACGCAAAGCCCAGAAAGCTTTATGTTTTAACTCCACTAGCAGATGGCAAGCTTTCCCAAACTAGTCGGTATGGGGTGGTACCTAAAGGAGTTTTGAAGGCTGTCTATAGGCCCACAACGCATCGTCCAATTTTTTGACCAATCCCTTCAATGATGCTCCACTATCTTCTCTAGAATCCTTTTCAGCTCACGATTAGAAACTTCTACTTGACCACTCGTCTGTGGGTGATAGGGGGTTGCTAATCTATGGGTGACCCCACATCACTTCAGCACCTTCTCCAATTGCACATTACAGAAATTGTGTTCCCCTATCACTAATTAAAGCCCGTGGTGTTCCAAACCTAGAGAAAAGTTTCTTCAAAAACTTTACCACTACTCTAGCATCATTGGTGGGCAAAGATTGGGCCTCTACCCATTTAGACACATAATCCACGCACGAGTACATACTTGTTTCCGAAAGAATTGGGGAAGGGTCCCATGAAATCAATCCCCCACACGTCAAAGATCTCACACTCCAATATGAAATTTTGGGGCATTTCATCACGTTTTGACATGCTCCCCACTCGTTAGCATTTGTCACAAGTCTTCACTAAGTTAAAGGAATCCTTGATATAGTTAGCCAATAAAATCCTGAATCCAAAATCTTGTGGGCTGTCCGATTACACTATAATGACCGCTAGTTGGCCTAGTGTGACAGTGCTTTAAAATCTCTACCCTTCTCGCTCGAATACACATCGTCTATCACTTAATCTGCACAAACACAAAAAGAATGGTTCCTCCCAAAAATAGTGCTTTAACTTAGCAAAGAAAAGCTTCTTTTACTGAGAAGTTTTGTCACTAGGGAGTACTTTACAGACAAGGTAATTTGCAAAATCAGCAAACCAAGGTTCAGAGGTGTTATTTACCTTGTTAATCTGATTAGAGTCCTTCCTCTGGAAAAGTATCATCAATATCCTCTTCATTCAACTTCTCCAATTTCGAGTTCTCCAACCGAGATAGATGATCAGCAGCTAAGTTTTTGCTGGTTGTCAAAATCGCGTTTCAACTCGTACGATTCCACGTTTTTACGAGTTTGTATTATACTTCCCAGTTAACTCGCATACAAAATCGGAAAGGAGCAAAATCATAATAAAATTGCGATTTTGAACTTTTTAAACGATTCCACACATTATCCAGTTGCAGGCTTAAATCCATTCGGATCGGATCAATCCAAGCCAACCCAGCCCAGCCCAATCGGCAATCAGCCCTGGCTTGCTGCTGCTATTGTAAGCCTGTCCTGTATGTTGAACTTCTTTAGAGTTCAATGGAGAGAGGAGAAGAGAGACAGTGAAAAGCGAAAACAGCTAAACAGGAGAGGCAAGCGTGAGTCGAAAGGCGAGATCCATAGTTCCACATCCACTTCCACACTAACCTGAGTTGATACTTGATACTATCAGAACAAAGAACACCGAGCAGTGAGCCAGCGATCCTTCTCCTTCGTAGACGAGTGAGTGCCGCCAGCAGTGATCGTTCTTGCAGCAGGCCACTGAGTTGAGATCCATCTTCATAAACTCGAGTTTTGTGTTTAGGTATGACTTGTTGACTATACTTGTACTTATACAGTTGTAATGTAGTGTATCATGTGAATTTTTATGCTTGCGAGTTATGATTGTGAATGGGTATTTGAATGGGTTGATGGCTTTCAAGGTCTACCTTCAACCGTGTACTCAACTGTATGTGCTTCTATGGATTTTCAAGCTCGACACACGGTCGTGCCTTCAACCGTGTACGCAATCATGTATGCTTCTGTTATGTAGATTTTCCAAGCTCAACACACGGCCGTGTGCTCAACCGTGTGTACTAATGTCTATTTTCAAGCTCAACACACGGTCGTGCCTTCAACCACGTGTTCAACCGTGTGTACTTCTGTGTATTTTCCAAGCTCAACACACGGCTGTGCCTTCAACCATGTGTTAAACCGTGTGTGCTTCTGTAGGCATGTTTCCTTGACACACGGCCGTGCTCTTCCCCTATTCCTTCCAAAAAGCATTTTCTTCGTGTTTTCTTATCTTATCGATCTCAATCCAAGTTGATATCCCATCCAAATGTATTATGTGCTTAAATATCAATGAAGCCAATTCTAAAGAAACTTAATCCTTCATACAAGTTGCATTTGGAGAGTTTAGGTTGAGCATGTGGTGTCCTAAGTTATATTGTTATAATTTGGAAATGGGATTATATTACTTAGTTATAAATTTATAATATACTCATTTTTCTAGCTTTATGGAATGTAAAGCTTGTTACCCCTTATGTTTTGCTTTCCTTTTCTTAATGATGATTTAAAGAAAACCTTTATAGTTATTTTTCTTACTATCTCTTCTAGTTGTAAATTGTAATTAGTAATTACTTGTTACATGAGCATGAGCATGAGCATGAGCAATTTATTATATCTGTAATTTGTAAATATGTAATAGTACTTTATAGTTTCTAGTTTTCTACTTTCTACCATAGCTCTCTTTACTCCTTTTTTCTTTTCTTTTTTTCTTACAGGATTTTAAGTATTGATTGAGTTAAATGTCATATTCCAAATCGTCTAAAGAGAGTTCGAAAAGAAAGAATTCACTTGGAAGTAGATCTGATGTAGGTTGGGGGCATAGAATTAATGTAGACAAACAATGGGAAAAAAGTTAAATGTAAGTATAGTAATAAAGTTGTTAGTGGAGGCATTTACAGATTCAAGAATCACTTAGGGTGTACACGTAAAGATGTAGAGCCATGCACTAGTGTCCCGGATGATGTATAAAAATGAAATGTTAACAATGTTGCTAAAAGCGGCAAAATTATCAGAAATGAAGAGAAAGCAAATTCATGGTATTGAAGATTCTGATGATGCTGATGATGAGGTGGAGCAAATAGGGATAAACAAAAAGAAAGGAATTGCATGGACTTCTTTTTGAAACAAAAAAAAAAAATTGTGAAAGTGGAACACGAGCAACGCAAGGTACAATTAACCAATTCATGAAGAAAGATTTGAGAGAAGAATGTAGCCAACAAATTGCTCGTTTTTTTTCTATACTATGTGCAATTCCATTTAATTGTGTCAAAAATCCAAAGTTTGTGAAGATGCTTCAAGTGGTTGGTCGATATGGATGTGGGCTTAAACCTCCTTCTTATCATGAGCTAAGGGTGACTTGTTTTGAAGAAGAAGTAGCGTGAACAATGGAATTACTTAATGACTACAAAGCTGAATGGAAAAAAACAGGTTGCTCTATTATGTCTGATGCATGGACTAATAGAAAGAGGCGTTCCATATGCAATTTCTTGGTTAATAGCCCTAAAGGAACGGTCTTCTTATCATCTATAGATGCTTCTGATGTATCCAAGACAACCGACAAAGTTTTGGCAATGTTAGATGATATTGTGGAGAAGGTTGGAGAGGAAAATGTTGTACAAGTTATTACAGATCATGCTGCAAATTATAAAGCAGCAGGAGAAAAATTGATGGGAGAAGAGAAAATGCTTATATTGGACACCTTGTGCTGCACATTGCATCGATTTGATCTTGGAAGACTTTGAGAAGAATTTGAAGATCCATCAGGGGATAATTGCAAAAGGAAGTCGAATTACTACATATATTTATTCCAAGACTATACTTATCTCAATTTTGAGAAGATAACTAAAGGGAGGGACTTGATTAGAACTGGTGCAACTCGTTTTGCCACTTCGTATTTGACATTAGGTTGCCTTAGTGAGTTAAAAACTGCATTGATGATGATGTTCACTTCTAATCATTGGAAATCATGTAAGTATTCGATCCACAAGTGATGGAAAGTGGATTCAACAAGTGGTTTTGGAAAATGTTATTGTTTGCCTTAAAGCTGCATTTCCCTTGATTAAAGTGCTTAGATTTAGTGGATTCTGATGATCAGCCAGCTATGGGTTTCATTTATCTAGAATGGATTGTGCTAAGCAGAAATTAAAGCAAACTTCAACAATGTGAAGAAAAGTAATATCGTAACTTGTTAGCTATATAATATATATATATATATATATTATATATATATTATATATATATTCTTTAGTGCTAATTTTAAAGTTTCATTTCTAAATTGAAATCATATTTATTTAATGTAGTTATGAACCTATCTTCAAGATTATTGACAAGAGATAGGAGCTTCAACTTCATAGACCATTACATGCTACAGCTTATTATTTGAATCCCATTATCCTTATAGTGATGATTTTAAAGTTGATGCCAATGTTAAGATTGGATTATATGGTTGCATATAGCGTATGGTTTCTAATCCAACAGAAAGGTGTAAGATTGATATGTAGCTTGAAAGATTTAAGGATGCTAAGGGACTATTTGGCATTAAAGCTTCAAGGTTAGCAAGAAACAAAAAAGCTCCAGCTAAATGGTAGGATTCATATGGAGATGAACGCATAGAACTACAAAAGTTTGATATTCGTGTTTTAAGTTTGACTTGTAGTTCTTCAGGTTGTGAGCGAAATTGGAGTGCATTTGAAATGGTACGATACATATAGTTCTTTTATTCAATTTTATATATTATTACTTATTAAGATTATGAATCTTATAAAGTTATGTATAACCTTTTTCATTTTCAGGTCCATATTAAAAAGAGGAATAGGCTGCATCAACAAAAGATGAATGATTTAGTCTTTGTAATGCATAACTTGAAATTAAGAAATCGGAAAGAAAGATGCATTGCTGACACTGACACTTCTACTTTCATGTTGAAGATCTCTCATCTGATGATGAATGGATAGTTGAAGAAGAAAATGTGTTTGACTCATCAAATGAGAATGAAGGTCAAGGTGTGTTGCATATCTTTCCAAGTCTAGGGGATGAAGATAAAGATGATGCGGAGGAGGACGAAATTGGTGCTTATGTCAATTTGGAGGGTCCTGTCAATAAGTCCCTAATCCCAAATGATTTGGACCTTCATGATATTGATAATGTTGAAGTTAAAATGCAAATAGGAACTTCAAAAAATTTGGAATTAGAGGATATGGAAATCATTGGTAGTAGTACACCTCATGATGATGTTGACATTGATGAGATAGAAGATGATGAAGATGCAAATGATGATGATGATATGGATGAGAGAGATGGTGGAAATTGTGATGATTTATTTTAGTTCTTGTTTTGTAATATGATTTACGATTTCATAACTTTTATTGAGACTTTTGGTTGATTATTTTTATGGTTGATTATTTTTATTATACAACTTATGCTTGATTATCTATATTATGAATTTTATTGTGATTTATGATCCAATTCTATGCTGAAATTTTTAATTTATTTTATCCATTATATTTTTTAATGACTACTATAAGTAAATTTTTAATATTTAAAGGTTATTTTATAAAGGTTGTAAAAACTTACATTTTTAAGTTCTGTTTCTACGTTCCGATTCTATGGACCCCTGGCGATTCTAGTAAAATCGCGATTTGACAACCTTGGTTTTCAGCTCCTTTTTATCCGAATCTCCAAATCGAATTCTTGTAGAAGCAAGATCCACCGAATGAGTCGCGTTTTCGCATCTATCTTGGATAATAAGTACCTGAGAGCTGAATGGTCAATGTAAACAATTACCCTAGACAAAATTAAATAAAACGAAACTTGTCAAAAGCAAAAAATTACAACAAGAAGTTCCTTTTCATCGTGGTGTAGTTCTCTTAGGCACCTATGAGGGTCTTACTAGCATAGTAAATAGGCTGAAAATGCTTATCCCTCCTTTGACCAAAACCACTCCAACAGCGAAATCACTTGCATTACACATTAATTCGAAAGGAAGATCCCAATCAGGAGCTACCATGATAGGTGCTTGGGTTAACTTTTCTTTAATCGTATTAAACGCTTGAAGGCATTCATTAGTGAATTCATAAGGCATGTCCTTTTCTAATAGTCGTGTTAGAGGATGAGCTATTTTAGAGAAATCTTTAATGAACCTTCTATAGAAGCCGACATGCTCAAGGAAACTCCGAATGGCTCTGACCGAAGAAGGTGATGGAAGTTTTGCAATTGTGTCCACCTTTGCACTATCCACTTCAATTCCTCTATGAGAAATTTTATGCCCTAGAATGATGCCCCCCCTTCACCATAAAGTGACATTTCTCCCAATTCAAAACCAGATTTGTCTCTTCACATCGCACTAAAACTCTTTGCAAATTAATGAGATAAAATCATCAAAAGAATCACCGAATACGGAAAAATCGTCCATAAACACCTCCATGATGTCTTCCACTAAGTCCTCAAAGATGGCTAGCATACACTGCTGGAAGACGTTGCTGCATTGCATTGCCCAAAAGGCATACGCCTATGCGCGAAAGTACCATAAGGACAAGTGAACGTGGTCTTTTCCTGATCCTCAAGAGCAATTGGAATTTGGGGAATACCCTAACATTCCATCTAAAAACAGTAATTAGATTCCCACCAACCTCTCCAGTCTGGTCCAAAAAAGGGGAAGGGT
>JBBMOL010002398.1:0-24945 GCA_037954665.1 Laguncularia racemosa | reverse complement strand
TTTTTGAATATTTTTATTTTTTGGGGAAAAAATTAAAAAAAATTTGGGAAAAAAATTGGGAAAAAATTAAAAATTGATTATTTTTAAAATTTACGTTTCCCTAGGGAAAAAGGGGGGTGTTTACATATGAAATTTGAAGTATTATATTTTGTATATTTTTTTTTTTTGGGGTTATTTTGGGCAATTTTTTTTAATTTTTATTTAATTTTTTTAATTTCTATAATTTTTTGTATTATTTTTTTTAAAATTACTGGTAAATTTGAATTTGTCATGTTCAATTCAAATGAAAAATTTTTCATTGTTTTTTAAAAAAACCTTTTTGAAATTCGATGACTGGAAAAAAAAAAAATTTTATGATAAAATAAAAAAGTGACAAACTTGAGGTTTAAAATTTGCACTTTCCCTTTATAAAACTTGGTCTTTTATTTATAAAAAAAAAAAAACCTTGGTCCCCTAATGGAAACAATAGATGAAAACACAAGTAAGGTTTTAAATTTCCCTAATCATTTGATGGGAAAAAAAGAAAGGACATTGAATGGGCCCCGTAAAATTGAACCAACCTTCCCTTTTAAGTGATAAACCTACCCAAAACTTATGGTTAAGGTGTATTTTAAAATGTACCCAAATTTTTACTAATAGTCTTAAAAGGGATTCAAAGTTCAACTAATGAATTAATCCAACTGATAAAAATTCTTTCTATCATAAAAAATTATTTTAAATAAACTAAATGGTTTTCAAAAAAAATACAAAATAACTTAAAAAATTAAAACTGGGCGAATATTTAAAAATTTTTAAAGAAGTTTTGTCGACCAAACCCAAACTTTAAAAAAAACTTATAAAGCCTATCTTATCCCACATTGGGTTATTATCATGTTTTGAGACACAAGTCAGACATCTTACAAATTTAATTTGGTTTACTCCTAGTGCTAGATGCTTTTTTAGCACTAAAAAAGGTGGGAATTAACCCTTAAAGAAGACTTTTCCCCAAAAAAATTCCCAAGCTAAGAGCCTTTTAGGGCTTTAAATTGTTTGTCCAAAGTAGGGTTAAGTATCTTTTTAAAGGGCTTTTATTTTATCTCAAAGTTTTTAATAATTTTTTTTTAACATTTATTGTTATTATTGTTTTTATTAATGGAACACTCAATATATAAAATATACAAAAATTAGCACAAAAGTGGAAAAAAAAAACGAAAAATAAAAAAAATGACAGCCCTTTAGGATCCTTCGAAGTCTTAAAAATAATGGCAAGCACCTTGCAATGGATTGGTCTAAGGATCTAGCTTTGTCCTAGAAAGATATTCTCACAAGGCGCATAGACTTGGATACTGGGTCGAAGATAGCGTCAGGGCCATTCACAATCTTCCTCTCTTTGTTTTTCCTTGACCATTAGTTTATCCGCATGTGAAGGCTCTGCTCATGATTAGCACTGGCCCATGGCTTTGTAGTTGCAAATTGAATTGCCTTCCCTTTTACTTTGTTTGTCCATGGATTGATTGACTAGCTGAGTCAAACCTTTGAAACCCCAGTGTGACATGACACATGACACGTCAAGAAGGTTGGTTTCTGACACGAATCAACAGCAACACCCAACAACGTGCATTGCAAGGACAAATAAATATTTAATACATCGTAGAAAATCAATTTCATATAAAAGTTTACTTCAAGACTAAACGAAGGAAACAAATTTAAAAAGTATTTTAAAAGGCATTCATTAATAAAAATATATATATATATATTATATATCATGTATTTATTTGTCTATAAAAAATCAATAATATTTAAAAGCAAAAAATAAAATTACTTGAGTTCAACTAATACTTTGATTCGAAGGGGTAGAGATATCAAGCCCAACTTTAACGAAGCTTTTATTGCTGCCTTCAGTTAATAAACCATAATCAGGTAAGAACCTTGTGGTCTCTGGTCAAGTCTCCTTTCATCCATTTGGTTGTGGGATTGGACTGGCGGCACGCATCTTCGGTAAGAGATGGTGATCAATTATCGTTCCATGTTCCTGGCCGCCTGTCAAGTCCCAAAAATATTAGCTATAAGACGACGATACACGCACGGGGCAAAGGATTTTATGAATTAGAAAACCTACGCTGAGCAGTCTACCAATGTTTTAATACGCGTGGTCGTTGATGAATGATATATTATTAAGCCCGACAGGGATATTCACTTTTCTATTTTGGATAATGCTTAAATTATTAGTGGGGGAAACATATACGTAATTGTATTTTTTTTTAAAAATTAAATTTATCATCTTGGGCATTTTTTTTAATTTTCTTCGGTTGAACATTTGTTATGATATATTTTCAAAGAAAATGTAAATGTAAAATTGATTTAATAAAATTTGATTGGATAATAATGTTAGCAATTTAAAACTGAAAGGGTAAAATGAACTCGAATATCACATTTTTCAAATTCTAAAAACTTTAACTTTTATTGAGCAGTGAATTTTTAAAATCATCGTTTTTAGTAGGTTTTGATGGTCAAAGGGCAAACTTCAAATGTAAGATTTGTCTCCTCTTCTTGTATATAAATAGTGCCACAAGAGTCATCTCTTGCCAGCAACACCAATCCTCCTTCAAAACTCAAAAACCAAATAACAGCCTCCCCCCTGGCCCCCTCTCTCTCTCTGATATATTGACATCCTCGGGCCAAGAACTCTTTTGTTTGTACGCTGTTAAAAAACATAACTGTCCAAACATGACACGCCATCAGTCATCATTTGCACATCTTATGGGGCTTCTTCGGATTCATGTTACCAGAGGGGTAAACCTTGCTATTCGAGATGTCGCAAGCAGTGATCCTTACGTTGTCATCAAAATGGGGAAGCAGAAGCTCAAGACTCGGGTTATAAAGAAGAATACCAATCCTGAATGGGAGGAAGAACTAAGTCTTTCCATTTCCGATCCTAATCTTCCCATCCAAGTGGTAAGTAAATCAAACAATCATCCTCACAAAACAGAACACAAAAGGGTGTGTTTGTTTCACCGAAAATGTTTTCTCGACCAATTTTCGACATATTTTTCCTTTTCCTGTGCTGATTGACGATGTACTAACGTGTAATATGGGATTAATTACTTGCAGTTGGTGTATGACAAGGATACATTCAGTCCAGATGATAAAATGGGCGATGCGGAGTTTGACATTGGACCATTCCTAGAAGCTCAGAAAATGCCATTGGGTCGTCTTCCAAGCGGGACCATAATCGGCAAAATACAACCAAACCGAGCAAACTGCCTGGCTGAGGAGAGTTGCATCTTGTGGAAAGACGGCAAAGTGGTGCAAAACATGGTCCTCAGATTGCGCAACGTAGAGCGCGGCGAAATCGAACTCCATTTTCACTGGATGGATATACCTGGCTCAAGGGGCTTGTAAAATTCCAGTTCCGATTTTGCTCTACTAACTTCAGGATGGCTTATGCAAATGTAGATTGTCCAACCACTTGTATCGAATTTGCAGCTGCAGTGGCTGCAGAATTTGATGAAAATTAAGCAAGCATTATTTGATTTTTTTTCTATACATAATTCTCTGCATCTACCTCTTTCACAATGTTTTTTCTTCAACTGCAATGAAATAATGTTGGAAGAGTACTTGCTCTGATTTATCCGGGAATTTAGCTTGAAACATGTATAATAATTGATTTATAGGGTACGTACGATGAACTGGACCTGTATGATGCCGTCGATTAACACTATAATTTAATTTGACAACTATAATGAAAATTCCATAGTATTTGCCTAACTTATAGATCATTATTTTTAGGTTAATACTTGATTGGATTTGAATAGTCAAATTTATCTCAAATTTTAAATATCAATCCAGTATCATAGTTTGTATTTTGTTATTATTTTGTTCCATTAGGAAAATTTGTTACATTTTTATATATTATGATTCATATTTAAAAATAATAAAAACTTATAATTTGAATATCATGATTTTGAACATAAATAACTAAAAATATTTAAATTTGAAAAATTTAAAGAAAGACTCAAAGTTCTATAAGGCATCCAGAATATGTAAAATAAAAAGTTTTAGGAGATCAAAATAAATGATTGTTACTTCTAAATTTTTAGAATACCTATGAGATTGGATATAAGATATGTAATACCTTTATATCTATTTGCCACTAATCTATCATAATCTTCGTGGGCCTATTTATTCACTTTCTTTCCTGGAATCTATTCATTATAGATGCCGGCTATTAATCACTTCTTCCATTAAAATCCGATGACTTTCGGGGACGTTTGTTCATATTCATTGTAAATTTTTTAACTCTGTTGCAACTAAACCATGATCTTACAGTTATAGAGTTTCAAAGAAAGGAAATGATATTTGTATATCGCTTATTATTATTTGCACACTCAATAAAGAGAGAAAAAGTTTATTATATATATATATATATCCTTCAAATACTAAAGCATTGCCAACATTAAGTAAATATCGTTGGTTGATTTGCTTGTGAGCTGGTTATAAGTAACAACTGAAATTGAGCTGAAGCTCGGCATCATTAAACTCAACTTGGCTCCTTTATAATTTTATTATCAACCCTTTTCTATTTTTATTAATCTTCCATCTAACAAGTATATTGATAGAAGTGGTTCTCTCTAAATGCATGGACCACAGGTCCTGAAAACTATCATATAACATGACTATCATGCTTAGTGCATAATATTCTAGTCAACTTGATACCGGGATTGGCCTATTCTTTTCATGAAGAAGTATAGCTCAACATTCAACAAATTTTTTACTTTCTTAAAAGGCAATATTACATAATGCTGGATTCTAATTGAGGGTGAATGTGATTGATGAGATATTAACGCATGAGTGTGTGAACACTCATTTTCTGATATGAAAACATCTAGCCTGCTTCTTTAAACAGGAAAGAAGTCTTCACTTACACTCTTTTTCCTTATCAACACATTGTACATATCACATTTTCCTCTTCGACTAATAGACAACATAGCTGTAATAGTGTAGTATATGGTTCATCTTCTTCACTGCCTGTATCAATTGCTCCTTTTCAGACCCACACCAATTAAATTCATTACTATTGCTCTGTTGAGAGGAGCTAGTCCTCTTAAAATGATACGTATTCACTAACAACACTCGTTGTGAAGAAGGCACATGCTTTAAACTCTCAATAGCATCTCCATCTACCAGAAACTCAAAATGCCAATCATTCCTCCTTTGTGAACCGTGTGGATCGTTGTGTTTGAAACGATTTTAGTTGTCACCACTGTCATTCTCATCACTCTCTTCACGGAAATCTTATACATGCTCTTAAAGAGCTGATTCAATCTCACATGCCACATCCTAATTGAATTTCGACTAGGAGATTTACCTTTGTTTTAGACAAACTATATTTGTTGCTTGCTTCTTAAGTTGTCGGCATAACTTTGGATTCATACACTTGAGTAACAGCCTGATCACCGTATTTGATTTCATTTACTTAATCGCTCAGGGTGAGGGAAGTTAAGCGCATGAATTTTGAACAAACACCTCCATTGAGTTCCTACACCATTGTATGATCGTACAGGTAACAACATTTGCTTGACATCACTGTCGTGATTGGTTGATAGACAAGATAACAGAGTCGACCAACTTATCCAACCAGACACCTATAAATCAACTTAACTCGGTAGGTTTTTAGTGTTAATTCAAGGATTTCTACAGATATTACCTAATAAAACTACCAGTACTTTGCATCAGTTAGATGCCAACTACCTTTACCAGACTCATGTTGTCACATTAACCCTATCGTCCTCATCCACATTACTTCCATGCACATAATAAACTACTACAATTTTACTAGGCATTGTCACCTAGAATAAAAAATTTGCATATAGCCCGTCGGTTCTCTATAATAGTGCAAATTTAAGCTGCTAGAGTAAATTTATTTAGGCCTTCTACGTTATACCCGCAACTAGAAAGCATCCATCTAGTTGAAGAATGTTCTACCTATACATATAATTGAATTTCAACGGAAAATAATAAAAGAAAAACTAACAAAAAAGCAATAGAAAAAGAAACATAGAAATTCGGAAAACAAAAATCAAACGTAGGAAGCATGAATGTAAATATATTTTAATTATTACAATTAATGAGTACTTCAAAGCATCTGCTAATGGAACTTCTATTTAAAACATAGTGAGAAATTATTTCATATGAAATTTCATGTACATGATACTGTTAAAACAATATTATCAGAAGAAAACGGCATTATATTATAATAATGATACCTGGAAAGCATGAGTAGAACAAAAATCATATGCGTCTTTTTAAACACCTCAACTACAAAAGGCTAAAAGAGGATATAACTCAAACAAATATATATTTTTTTCTTTTTTTGGGATAAAAAAAACAAATCAAAGTTTTTGTTGCCCTAGTTCTACCTTATAGCCAAGTTAAAACCTTACGGTCTTGGTCAAGTCTCGTTTTATTTACGGTCTTGTGTTTGGAACACATAGCTTCCACGACAGATCAATATTAATTGTTCCCATGTTCCAGTCCGCCTAACAAGTCCAAAAGTGCAATTATAGAACTATCATAAACACACCCACACACACGCAAATTCAAGAATAAAAAACACTACGTTGAAGCAGCCAACTACATACTAATGCGTGTGACTTGACATGGTCAGTGATTATATGAATAATGTCAAAATCATTATACGAAATATTTGATTTAAAGTTAGAAGTTATTAAATTATATATCTATTAAGACTTGTATTTTGTATTTATTATCTTGACTATTTTTTATATATTTTTAGTACATTTATTATTATATATTTTTGAAAATGATAAAGATAATAAAATGAGCCATGGAAATTTGATTGGACATATTGTGTTATAATAATTTCAAATTCGACTATATAAATTTTGTCGATACTAAATAGTAAATTTGAATTTAGTTATCCAATGTTAACGTCAAGGCTCATAAATAAGACTCGTTCTCCTATCCTTCCTGTATATAGATAGCGTCTTAGAGACATCTCTTTTGCAGAAGCACCGATCCTTTAAAACTCATTAAAACTCATTATCCAAATAGCATTCCTCTGTGGGTTAGATATTTTGACATCCTTGGCCACAAGTAATAGCTATTGTCCGAACATGACACACCATCAGTCATCATTTGCACATCTTCTAGGACTTCTTCGGGTTCATGTTACCAGAGGGGTGAACCTTGCTATTCGAGATGTCACAAGCAGTGATCCTTACGTTGTCATCAAAATGGGCAAGCAGAAGCTCAAAACTCGGGTCGTAAAGAAAAATATAAACCCTGAGTGGGAGGAAGATCTAAGCCTTTTCCCTTTCTGATCCTAACCTTCCTGTCAAAGTGGTAAGTAAATTAAATTACCATCCCAAAACAGAACATACAGGATGTATTTTTTTCAAGGGAAAAAGTTTCCCCGGGAATCAAATTTTAAAAACTATCAAATATTATCATTAAAATCTCAAGAGGTCACAGATATTAGCGACTTTTAAGATTAAGTAATGTTGGAAGGCAAAGATAGCAGCTAGCTTTCAATAATGGGGATTAATGACCACTTAATACAAATGGGCAGTAAGAAAATGATTTCTTTTTTTAAAAAGCAAATTGCTTTTTTGTCATTTTCCACATGCATTTTTCGTGATGATTTATCGCCATCGCCAGTGATTGACGGCTATTTTTGCCCTTCTACCACAATTGCTTGAAATCACTATAAAATTCTTTTTCGATTTGATCATAACAATCATGGAAACAGTTTGAAAAACTTTTTTTCACGAGAAAAAACACACCAAATTTTTTAAAGTCATAAATTTATGTTGAGTGAAAAATTATTATTTCTATCGTATTGGACGTAAAACACAAGAAATTAAATGGGTTTAAATCACATCATTTGGGTGTAGACAAGGAACTTCATCCAGATAAAAATGGGGACGCAGACTTTGACATTGGACCCTTTCTAAAGCTCGAAATGCAACTGGGTTCTTCCAAGCGGCACCGAATACGAAAAATCACCAAAACCGAGCAAATGCGGCTGAAGAGAGCTGCATCTTGTAAGGACGGCAAAGGGGTCAACGTATGGTCCTCAGATTGCGCACGTAGACCCGGGGCGAAATCGACCCCATCCCCAATGGTTTGAATCCCCGGCCCAAGGGCTTAAAATTTTTTTGCTTTGCCCCCATGTGAATTAGATTATCCAAAGATGATACATAGTTTCCAAGCACTGTACCCAAATTTGGCTCAGGGGACAAAATTTTGAGAATATTAAGTGAGCATCTATTCCTTTGTTTTGCAAATAATCTATTGGTTTAAAATTAAAAAAAGGCTCTTTTTTTCTATTTTTATTACTCTTTTTCTCTCTCCGTTTCCCCAATTGGGGTTTTGCTGTAAATTTTTTTTCCAAGAAGGCAAAAAGGGCCTTTGCAAGAGGAATGCCCAACGTTTCTTAATTTGGGGGCGTTTTTGTTGGTCATTAGTAATTAAATTTGTTCAATTGGAGCCATAATTGAAACGTGTAACCCTTAGGTTTCTTTCGTCATTTTTTTTTTAAAGAAAATTTTTTTGGAATTTTTAAAATTATAGATGGACGGATTTGGGAAGAGTTAGTTTTATTTATTTTTTTTGGAGTTAATCCATATTTAAAGTTGGGGGCGTAATTTTCATGTTTTAGGATAATTTTAAGGTTAGAGACTTGCCCGGGGAATGCCATGCCCTCATCAATAGTTGACATTCACGATAATTTTTTAGGAAGGTAAAAATGCTGTTGAAACTTCGGAGGTGATAAATACCTTAACCTTGGGGTTAACCATTTAAAGTTCTTTTTTTTTTTTTTTTTTTGGAGAGGGGGTTAAAGAAGGGCCCCATAATGGTTTTTTTTTTAAAATTGGGGCTGAAGGGTACTATATTAAAAAATAAAAAAAATTTAAATGTTTAAAAGTTTAAAATATAAAGGTTTGTAGTATCCCATCTTTTAGAAGAATACACGTTAAAAATTAAAAGTGACTTGTAAAAATATTTTACAAGGGAGAAAAATAGGTTGGGAAAATTTACCAAAATAACTTGAGTAAATCAAATACATCTTTTTGGGAATAGAAGCTTTCCCCCTCTATTGTAATAGGTCCTCTTAGAATTTATTGCCTTTTCCTTCTAAGCAAAAAACACTACAACACTTGAAATGGGGAATAGGTAAAACAAAAAACAAAAATTTTATTCAAAAACTTGAACATAAGCATCAGACTTACGTGGCATTAAGATTGACAAACTCTAATTGTAGATAAGCAGAGTTGGGAAAGGTAAGCAAAAAGTGTTGTTTTTTTTTCTTCTTCCATTCGTTTGATGTATCTAGGAATTACAAATGGAAGAAAAAAAACGTGAACAGGTGTTGCAGTGCTTATGCACGAGAATAATTTTGTAGGGGAATGTCAACTTTCGACTTCGCTCCTTCTTCTCTACAGTCCATAAAGGGATAAGTCTAGAATGCTTCCTCTTTTATTCTTTTAGTTGTCATTACTACATTTTTTTTATTTATTTTTTAATATTTATTTTTACAAATCAAAAAAGGGTTTTTATGAGGGTTTTTTCCACGCGCTGAGCAAGTGGTAGGTACGCAAATGAAAATTGATCTAGTATTACTTCGAGCCATTTCCTTTATAATATATCGATATAACTTCCAATTTTAGAATGAATGGCAATAGAGGTTAAATTAAAAGGGAAACTTAGAAGGGGGCTGAGGGGATGAGGGAAAATATTGTCCAAGGGTTTCTGAGGTCAGGGAGATGGGATAAAGGGGGCATCTCCAAATTTTTCCAAGACTTAATGGAAAAATTAAAAATGTAAAAAATCGTTTAACTCTCTAAAAAAGGAGGCCAAGTTTTCGGCAGGGGTCTTTCCTTACTCGATTACGATGAGAGAAACAATTACTGCAAATTAAATAAAATCTTGATGTGGCTTTGGGAAAGTCTCGAAAGAGTGGGAGGAGGCTTACTAAAAACGAGTCCATGATCTTGAAGAGCCCTGGCCAAATTTAAAGCAAGGATTTGCAAAACTGAAGGAACGGGGAGTATAACTAGGGATAGGGTTTTTGAGGAATCCATCCTTTGATGACTCATTAATAAATGGTTAAAATCATGGAGGCTGGATTCATGAAAAAGATTTGGGGTTTTATCTCTTATGATTGGGGAAAAAAATTAACGCTTTAAAACTTTTGGGGGAGGGGGAAAGTTTGGGAACTACGGGTTTAGGAAAAAAAAAAAATGCTAGATGAAAATTGTCTCAGCGAGGGAATGGTGCTTAAGAAATGTCCCCCTCTACCTTCTGCTATGAGGGGGAAAAGATTCCCCCTCCATTTTTACGGGAAAAGGCATTCACCTTTTCCTCCCCTTGAAGGAGTTTTTTCTACTCGAGCTTTTTTATTTTAATCCTAGCAAAGGGCCCTATAGGAAAACTATTTTTAATATTTTTTTCCCCCTTTTTTATTTTATATAAAAGTTGGTATGTCACAAAAGGGCCCTTTTCATAAAATGATCAATGAAACAGTTTTTATATACTTCAACTTTTATTGCCTTTTCCTTTTTAGTTTAACACTATGTCAATTTTAATTTATTTTTGTTTATGTATGTTTAAAAAAATTCTGTTGTCCAAGTGTAACCGTTCGAAGCATTTTGCCCAAATTGTTTAATGCAAATTTCATAGATTGAGTAAACTGTCGGAATGAAAAAATTGTAGGTTGTATTTTTTTGGGCAGTGTATTCAATCGTTTAGAAGTTAGGGCTACTCGATTGGATATGCCCTTAAACCTGCTGTATACCCCGGGCTTATATGTATAGATCACCAAGCTCTTTAATGGAATACCAAAAATAAGACATAGATTCAAAGATATGTTTTTCAAGGAAACAAGTTCAACCTTGCATTCTTGTTTAATTGGAAAACAAACCCAAAATCCTGTTGAATATACTGTAATTATACCGGGCCCAAAACTTATTCACATTTTAAAAAAATTTCTTCCCCTTCAAAAAAGGTCTAAAAAAAAAAAAATTTGCATTGTCATAAAAAAATTAACTTACCCTACAATGTAAGCTAAAACATGGTGGCATATGACATTTTTAACCAATTAAAAATGTATCAAATTTTTAAAAAAATGTAAAAATTTCTTCTCTCGATAATCAACTTTTTACAACAAGATTGCACTTTTTTTTCCCCATTTATTGAAAATTCCCAATGAAAGGTTATTTTTTCTATCAACTCCATCTTTCTCATCTTTGTTAAGATTCAACAAATAGTAATTCATAAGATCAGTTCAAATTTTATTTTAAAATTTTAATATATAAGAGCTTAGCAGTATTTTGGTATAGCATTTGTTTTTCCCTTTCATTTTGCTACAACCCAAACTACAGAAGGGACCCATTCAATATGACAACTCAAAATTGTGAAGGCCCCAAATTAACATAAAAACATAGTATTAGAAATTTTATAACAAATGAAAACAAAAAAGCTTTTCATTTTTTTCATAATCTTTGGGGCTCAACTTTTAATTAGCACATAAGCATTAACACTGCTTCAACTAAATCGCATTATGGCACTAGGTGGTTAACCGGGAAACAAAAAAATAAATAAACTAAACACTACACTTAAAAACAAAATTTATCTTCATTTCACTTAACATAACATAGCAATAACCACCAAGACAGCAACAAAACAAATTACTTTCACATTTCCCACCCCCCAAAAACTAGTTCTTTTTGCAATTCCTTTTTTACACCAGGGAGTTCTGCCATTGTTTTGGGTAAAATCAAGAAATAATTATACTTTTTTTACCAAATTTAAAAAATAGATATAAAACCAAAAAACCCCTGCATCCATCTTCCCCTACTTGCACATCTAAAAAGTTCGACTTAGTAATCATGAGTCTGTGATGTCGGTAGTAGACATGCACCCCCACCCAACTTGGGTTTTAGCCATTACCTTCTTCATTCATTTTATAAAACAATCTTCTAGGTATGAAAAATGTCATTTTGATCTTACTCTGGCCGATATGCTATTCAGACAATTTCACAAAGTTGTTTTTTTTTTTTTATCCATTTTTATCGGAAAATTAACCCCCCACTATCAAATTGCAATTTCTAGGGTTTTGGGGGATAGGGAAAAGAGGGGGAAAAAAAAAGTATATCTAATAAAATTAGGGCATGAAACCCCCACCACTCTTGTACTTTCGCATGTCCATGTAGGACTGATTTTTTTCCCCCCCTATGTCTACATGTAAAAAGAATAACACCTATTGGTCATGTCATCCTGTTTGTGTCCATTAATTCAAACATTGGGAAACAACAATATTTTACATTTCAGCACTAATTTTCAAAAAAAAAAAAAAAAAAAAAAAAAAAAGAGGAATTCTCTAACACTTAATTGCCAAATTGTAAAAATAGACTTTCACTCCATTTTTTTCTTTTTTATTTTTAAAATTAAGAAAGGTTGTTAAATATACTGGTTTTTTAACTAATTTTCTTTTATGGTTAACGGTTTTTTTTTTTTTTTTTATCAAATAGTATTATGTAAGGTTATAAAAAATTCTAGGCTTTCATGTGCTGCTTTTGCTTCAAAAAAAAAGAACTTAATAATATTTAACCTTTAATTGATGGGTTTTTTTCACCTTTGTTGAGGCCACTTTCTATATAGGTATAAATTTGGTATCCATTTCTTTTAAGGGTTTGATTTTAGGATGAAGTGGTTGGGAATCCGGTGCTAAAACCACTTAATCATAATAAGTGGTTCATCCATCAATGGAAAAGAGGTTGATCAAAATTGGGGAATCTATCAAAGGGGGTTGCATTATTTGTGTGATGTCCCCATAAAAGAAATTTGGTATATTGTTGGGAGGATAGTACTAGTATATAAAGTTTAAAATAAGAATATTGAGTTAACATTAGTTTTTGAAATTTTTTTGGGAAGTATTGAAAAAATATATTTGTTTTGTTGACTTGTTGAGGCACTTAATCCCTTTTTTTAATTGACAAATTTAAATAACCAAGCATTTGGGGGGTTTTTAATTCATACAAAATTTTTACATTTAGTAAAATTTTCAAATTTCGCAAACGTCACTAAATTATTATATGTTTTAGTAAAGGGTTTTAAAAAACATTACAAAAGCCCTTTTAATGACATTTTTAACTAAATTTAGAAAATAAAAATATAAAATTTGATTTGTGACTTTTCTAAAGGAAAATGCTACAAAAAGTACTAGAGTTTTCACTTCACACTCTCTTTAAAAATTTATCCCACTTTTAAAAAAAAAACATTTAATTATTTTAAATACCCCCATTAAAAAAAAATTCCCTTCAACCCCCCCTTTGAAATAAAAAAAAAAGAATTTTTAAAAAAAGAACCTAATATTGTGTGTGTGTGTGTGGGGTGTGTATGTATGTTTGTTTTTTAATTTTCAATTTTTTTTTTTTAAGGGGACACATCTTTTTACCTATATGTTGTGAATTTAAGAATTATTAAAATTTGTAACACTCCCAAAAATTTATTTTATTTGAAATTTTTGGTAAATTTTAAAAAATGCTACTGTTAGTTTATTTTTTAGTAATGTTTTTTTAAATAAAACCCATAAAATCCCTTTATTAGAAACGTTTATCTTTTGAAAAAAAAATATATAAAATTTGTTTTTTGACTATAATATCTTTTAGATAAAAGTGAAAACTTTTAAAATTTAACCCCTTTTTTTTCCTAAAAAATATACAGCCAAATTTTTAAAAAAAGGGAAACCAAAATACTCTCGCATTAACGAGCCAATGACCTCTCTCTCTCTCTCTTTTATCACTTAGAGGGAACATCGTTCTTCATTTTGGTTATCATAGCGTTTTCTCTCTCTTGAAATTTTCTTCCTTCCTCGGTATCATTTCTACTCTCTTAGCTCTCCATCTCTCTATTTTTTCCCCCTTTTTTTTTTATAAATTTGGGTTCTTCTTTCTAATTTTCACCTTAGTTTTGGGGCTTTTGTGTTTTGTTGTAGAAAATTTTGTTTTTTATTATCTATTCATTGTTTATTTTGGGTTTTATGTCTAATTGTGATGTTAATTTGGTATTCCTCTTTACAATGTTTTTTTAAAGGTTTTTGTTAGGGGAGGATTAAATTTAGGATTGTTAGAGATTGCATTTTTTCCCTGTTTTTGAATTGTGTTTTGAAAATTTCTTATAAATTTTTATGTGGGTTTATTTGTTTTTTGCCATGTGTTGTAAAATTTTTAATTTTGAAGGCTGGGGAATTGGCTACTGTTGGGTAACTAAAAATTTTTTTAAGGATTGTCAACTTAGAGTGTTATCTTTAAAAGTTTAAAGTCAAAGAAGGTTTTTTTGTAGTTATGTATCCAATGATGTTGAAAATAGGGTTTTAATTTTTTCAGCAGATGTCTTCTTGCTGCACGTAAAGCTTTTCACCACTTCTATGGTGCTTATCAATTTTTTATGATTGGGGAAAACTTACTGTCGAGGGCTAATTTTTGAAATTCCCCTTTTCCCAATCCGATTTAAACTAGACCCTATGCTCATTAAAACTAGATCCTCGACTTGAGTTTGGAATTTGTTTAATTTTTTGGGTGTCACCCCCAAATTTGTTGGGAAAATTGAATTAAAACTAAAGGAGCGGTTTTGTCTTAATTTGGACCATAGTCGTCGTTCTTTCCCTTCTCGTTTTTTTGAAAAGAGGAAAAGGGGAAAAACCCGAGCTTCTAAATCCGGAGGCTAACCCATTAAAAACCTTTTCGGTTACCACTAATCCCCTAAAAATTTTTTATCTTTTGAAAAGTGTTTCATTTGTGTTTCTGTTACTTTTTATTATGTTTGAGAATTATTTTGAAAAATGATTTTTTTTTTTATTTTAGGGGTTGAACCAAAAAGGGTGCCCCACCCTACCTGCTATTCAGGATCAAACAAGCCCCTATTCGCTTTTTAAAAAATTAGATTTGTTGGTGAATTTTAATTTTGAAATTTTTTTATGATTTTTGTCTTTAACTTTTTTTTAAATTTTTTTTAAAAATTTCTAAAACCTAAGCTTTGTTTTTAAAAAAGATTTTTTTTTTTGGGGAAAAAATCAATTTTGGGTTTAAAATTTAAAAAAAATTTTTTTTTAGGTCTAAAACTTAATTTTTCTTCTTTTTTTTAATTTTTTAAAAAATTTTTTAATTTCATATTTTTTTTGATTTTTGTGTTTTTTTTTAAGTTTTTTTATTTTTTTTTAAAATTTTTTTTAAAAAAATTTTTTGCTATTAAAATTTTATTTAAGTTTTTTTTCTATCCTATTTTTAAATCTAAAGTTTTATTTTTTCCCAAAAATTTTTTTTTTTTTTTACTACATTTTTATTACTATTTTTTTTTTTTTTCCCCTTTTCTTTATTTTTTATTTTCTACATTATTAAAATTTTAGGAAAAAATAATTTTTTAAATTTTTCCCATTTTTGAAAATATAAACAAAAAATAAATAAAAAGGCTAACAAAAAAATAATAAAAATAAAAAATTTAAAAAATCAAATAAACAAAAAAATAAAATAAATAAAAAAAAAAAATCGGAAAATCCCACTTACCTGGATCCGGGTTTGCTACCGGGTGGGGGCGGATCTGTCGGAGACGGCGGCGGGGGTTTGCTCGTTCACGGCTTTCCCCGGGGGTCGTTTGCGGCGGGGGAAGTGTTTTTAAAACCTAGATTCTTTAGGGGGCTGAACCCCATGGTGGGGGCGGTTTACTCCCAGTGCCTCCTAGCGGTTGCTCCAACTCCGATCGATGGTCTGGGCTCCAAGCTTCTCCGCGTACTCCGATTCACTCCTTTCTCTCTTTTTCCCTCTCATTTTTTCTTCGTGTTTCTTCGTTTGGCTTCCTCCTGTTCTCCTCTATTTATAGGCACCTCGAACTCCTCTTGGATAAGCTCGAATCGGCCGATTTAGATAAACCCATATTTTTCCTTTTCTTAGATTCGATTTTATCCCGACGATTTGATGTTAATCTCTTGGTTCCTTTGGTTTATCTGATGGATTTGGCCTTATCTTGACTTTAATCTAGAAGATTAAAAGAAAACGGCCGACTTCGCCTTCGTCGGACTTCTGTCGGATTTTTTTTCCTCCGGCTGGGCTCGCGAAGAAGACGATCACGCGCGACGCGCGTGACTTCCCTCGGCCAATCACATGCTGCCACGGGGCAGCCCCAGGGAAAAGAACAAAAAAACTTTTGCCGAGCGCCTGCGGGGGGATTCGAAATCGCAACCTTCAGCCTCACACAGTTCCCATGCGCACACACGAGCCAGCTGAGCGGCCCAATTTCCCGATTTTATTTACATCGCAAATTGTACATATGCGATGCAATTTTTTTTATTTTTTTGTATTTTTGAAATTTCAAAAATTTGTAAAATTATTTATTATTCATCTTGCTATTTCTAAAATCATTTTTAAAAATTTGAAGTGTTTTCCTTTTTAATTTTCATTTTTTTTGAATATTTTTATTATTTATGCAAATTAAGGAAAAATTGGAAAAATTAGGAAAATTGAAAATGATTATTATTGAAATTATTGATTCCTAGGGAAAAAATGGGGTGTTTACAGCTGCCCTCTTTGTAGTAAAGTTTGAAAAACTTAACTACAAAGACAAACAAAAGACGCCATTTTTGGCCTCCTAAATTAGGTTTTGGTAGGAAAATGCCCCAAGAGCTGATAATCCTACGATTTGAATATGTTCCAAATGATTCAAGGTAATGTTCCTTCTCCAAAAAGTGCTTTATGAGCTAACTAATTGGCGATAGGACATATCTCAAGCTTTGAGTAGAAATGTATGAGAAAAGGATGATAGGAAGCGTCTTATCAGACTTGCAACCTTGGAAAGAAAAAAATGACCGAAAAGTGCCCCGAAGCTGACTAATCGGGAGGGTTTGGGAAAAGTGCCCCTCATGGGCTGACAAACCTTTGATAAAATGCCTCGAAAAGTGCCCCCTATGGGCAACCTTGAGGTAGAAAGTTTTAGGAAAGGGCCCCCTATGGGTACCTAACCTAGAATGGAAATTTGCCTAAAAAAGTCCCCCCTATGGGCTGATCATGAGGAAAAGGTTTTTAGGAAAGGCCCCTTGGGTGCCTAACCTAGAATGGAAAGTTTTAGGAAAGGGCCCCCCTATGGGCTGCCTAACCTAGAATGGAAAGTTTTAGGAAAGGCCCCCATGGGCTGCCTAACCTAGAATGGAAATTTTTTAGGAAAGGGCCCCCTATGGGCTGCCTAACCTAGAATGGAAATTTTTTAGAAAGGGCCCCTATGGGCTGCCTAACCTAAGAATGGAAATTTTAGGAAAGGGCCCCCTATGGGCTGCCTTAACCTTGAATTAGACTTGTCTCAAAAAGTGCCCCCTATGGGCTGACCATGGAACAAGGTTTAGGAAAGGGCCCCCTATGGCTCCCTAACCTAGAATGGAAAGTTTTAGGAAAGGCCCCATATGGGCTGCCAAACCCTAGAATGGAAAGTTTTAGGAAAGGGCCCCCCTATGGGCTGCCAAACCCTAGAATGGAAATTTTTTAGGAAAGGGCCCCCTATGGGCTGCCTAACCTAGAAGGGAAAAATTTTTAGGAAAGGGCCCCATGGGCTGCCTAACCTAGAATGGAAATTTTTAGGAAAGGCCCCCTATGGGCTGCCTAACCTGGGATAAAAAGTTTTAGGAAAGGGCCCCCTATGGGCTGCCTAACTAGAATGGAAAGTTTTAGGAAATGGCCCCCTATGACTGCCTAACCTGAATGGAAATTTTTAGAAAGGGCCCCTATGGGCTGCCTAACCTAAAATGGAAATTTTTAGGAAAGGGCCCCCTATGGGCTGCCTAACCTTAAATTTTGACTTGTCTCAAAAAGTCCCCCCCTATGGGCTGACCATGAGAACAAGGTTTTTAGGAAAGGCCTCCTATGGGCTGCCTAACCTAGAAGGGAAAAAATTTGCCTCAAAAAGTGCCCCCTAGGGGTGACCATGAGGACAAGGTTTTTAGGAAAGGGCCCCCTATGGGCTGCCAAACCCTTGAATTAGAATTGTCTCAAAAGTGCCTCCTAAGGGCTGACCATGAGAACAAGGTTTTTGGGAAAAGGGCCCCCCTATGGGCTGCCTAACCTAAAATTGAACTTGTCTCAAAAGGTCCCCCCTATGGGTTGACCATGAGAAAAAGGGTTTTTTAGGAAAGGGCCCCTATGGCTGCCTAACCTTGAATTAGACTTGTCTCAAAAAGTGCCCCTATGGGCTGACCATGAGAACAAGGTTTTTTTTTTTTTTTTTTTTTTTTCCGGGAAAGTGCCCATATTGGGCTGACTAACCCTTAGATTGATTTTTAGGAAAGTGCTCCAAGAGCTGACTGACCTAATTGAAAATGATGGCTAAAAAAGGTGCCCCATGTGGGCTAACCTCGAGAGATCTAGGGGAGTGCCCCTTTTGGGCTGACTACCCCTTTAAAAGGAAGAATATCCTAAGTGAGAATCTTATTCATTTTTTTTTCAAAAAACAATCAAATGCAAGATGACTTAAGACTTCTGAACAAGTGATAACTAAAATTTTTCTGCAAATTTCAAAAAATGGTCTTTGAAACCTAAGGATAATGTGGAAAAATATTAAAGTGTTCCTTTTTTTTAGTGAGCATTTCTAACAAGTAAAGAATCTGACAAGGCCCCTAAAAATACAAATAAAGGGAAAAGCATTCTACTGCTCAAAAATCACTTATCTTTTGCCTCATTTTTCTTAGAGGTTTTGGTCAAAATCCTAGAAACAAAGTGTTGTCTTAGCTTAATAAATTCATCTCTTGAGGGGTTTCTTGTAATCAAGACTCATATCTTCTTCTTGGGGAACATCAGTACTTAAGGTTAAACAATGCCAATGAGTAAATTCCCTATTCCATTTATAACTGGATATCTTGTTTTTAATTGGTTTAATCTAAGAGGACTTCCTTACAATCTCTCGGCTTAGATGTCACTTTGACTTCTACCCCAAAAATTAGGTCTTTCTTGTAAGTAATACGCTTTAATCCGTTAGGACTTTTGATACTTTGTAATGAAATTTTAGGCTCTTTTGGTTATTGGTTTAAAGAAAAGTATGTTAATGGTTTTTTTTTTTTTTGAAAGAATCGTCATTTAAACTTGGTTGTAAGTCAAGAAACTTTGAGAAAAGGAACGGAATAGTACTTGCCCTAGAAATTTTTGCTTAAGATAAGTTATTTTCAATGATTTGGAGAAGTCTTCGAAAAGGGTAGTATATCTTTGAACTACTCTCGTATTTGGCCCTGGTATTTTTCAAGTGTTGTTGGGCTTTTTATAGGTTTAGCTACATTCTTGGCTTTTTCATTTCTCTTCTTTTCTTTTTCTTTTCTTTCTTTTTCTTTCATTTTCATTCGCCCATTTTCATTTTTTTTTCATTCATTCTTTTTTTCCATTTCTTTTCTTTTCTTTTTTTAGGCCCAATGGTGATCATTCATGTGGTTCATGTGTATTTTCTAAGAATGTGGACTTCTCTTCATCTCAAATAAATTATCTACGGTAAAATTTTGAATTGTTGCAACTAGGGCAAGCACTATTGATGTCTTTATCTTCCCAAGTATTCCATCGTAGGGTGGTTGATGGTGAGGTTCAATTTGAAACTCTTGTTTATCAAAGGATGATTGTGTTTAGGGTAGCAAAGATGAATGCCTAACATTATCTTGATTTAAAAGTATCAAATTCAAGATAGACCTCCTTTTAAAGGGAAAGATCCAAAACCTCACATTAATAACACTCAACTCTCAAGTGTTTAAGGGTTAGTGTTTGGGACATGGTTGGGCCCCTTGTCATCTTAAACCCTTTTTAAACCAAGATACCCTTCCCTTTTATTAACTTTGGCCTATTTCTCCATTCTCATGGGGTCCAAGCGATTTGGTCTTAAGACTCAAGGATTTGGAGTAGTCTTCTTTATACCCCCATTGATAATTGACCATAGCTACTTTGAAAGTGTACTAAAAAAAACTGTGTCCGGTTTAGATGACTTTTGATGGAAAGGAACTTCAAGTGCAGCTTTTAGGATTGGAGTGTGTCGGGGCGTTTTACATTTTGAGGCTAAATCAAGATATGAGGAGACCTTTTGAAGTGAATGGGGTCTTTTAAGTTGGTTATAGAGGTCCTTGGGTTTTTTGTTTAGAGCAAGTGACTACGAGCTTTAGGTTAAGCTGACCATTTATAAGCAAAATTTTAGGACCTTGAAAAGATCTCTTATTGTTTTGTAACTCTTCAATTTTCTTTCTTTCTTTATTTTTATTGGTTGTTCTTATTTTTTAGTAAATATGTAAACAAGATGCTCATACGGATATAAATATGTAAACAAAATGCTCACACAAGATGCTCACACGGATGGGTAAAAGTAGAAGGGCTGACAACTGATTGACAATGTAATATTGAAACTTCACTTTTTTATATTGAAAATTTGGAGTTCGTAAAGATTACAAATAATGATCTATTTCCTAGCTCTTTTAGTCTTCTGTTGTGGGAGGCTTTAGTCTCCCCATTGATGACGGCTTCTAGTTCTTGGACTTTGGCTTGGCACTTCTCCAATGTGCTTCTAAGGCTTTGTTTTTTGGTCGGATTCCTTGAAGCGTCCCTTCCAGATGTCTTTCTTATAATCTGCAGCTTCGAAGTATACTTCCATCCGGGCCTTGACCTGCTCCAGGTAGATTTTCTGTTTCTGGATTGATCTGATTGGTCTTGGCTGGGTGGGCGTCTGGAACCCGATATGCTCTTTCCCCTGTTGGTATGCTGGCGGATTACAAACTCTCTGGTGGCTCGGTGTTTTCCCACTTCGCCATCTAGCTCTCCTAGGTCCACATTCGGCTTTCGATTCTGGCTCCCCAGAGCGCTTTGACCTCTGCCCGCTTAGCAAATTTCTCGGCTACCAACAGGTTCGGATCCTGATACTCAAAGGTGATGCTTCGAGTGAAGGCCGGTAAACTATGTCTTGAACGGTACCGAATTGGCGGACTACGGAGTTGGGGTGATATCCGATGCATCCGTTGATCCCAATTAAGGCACTGCTTGAAAATTACTACAGGTTAAGATGATTTTATTGCAGCAACTCCACCTGGCTGTCCATAGAATATCTTCGGCCTAAGGCTTCTAAGTAGATCCACCCAACTGTGGCGGTAATGTCATCGGGGGAGCTTTACCTTTTCTATGATGAATCCACCATATCCACCTGTTGAGCTAAGGTTTTCCTGACCATGTTCAGCCCGAAGCACTTGAGGTGGCTCATATTTGCAGAAGGTTGATGCTGGAGCGGAGGATCCCATGGCCCTTTTTTCTTAAGGAAATTTAAGTTCTGGATTGTTCTGCCATTAGAGCCGGGGTGTAAGTTCCCCCTTTTAAGAATTGGGTCACCAGCTCCGCAACCCGGTAGTGGACATAGAAAGTTCCAGTGGGGAACAGTATGGTGGCGAAGGCTGTCAAGATGAAAGCCCCTTTACCCTTCTTTGTCTGTAAGTCTGAGGGTCCCCACACAGGAAATTTCCCTTTCTATCCCCATTGTCTTCTCGGGCAATAAACCAGGCTTCTAGATCATCCATGCGTATGCTATACCGTTACAGTCTGCCAAGGCTTTGTTGACTACTGTTTTGCGGATGCCCAGTAGTCTGCTGAACGTACCAGCTGGCCCGGGCCCCAAGGTCTGGCGCGTAAATCTGATCATCAGTGCTGGAGCCTGTAGCAACTGGGTATACTCCTCCAGGGTAGGGGTGATTCTGCGATCCGATGGGAAAAAAGCTGCGGGGTCGATCTCCCCTAACTGGAGCATGGCCCGGACCATAGGCAAATTCGCCTCTGTCTTAGTCAGTGAGAGGCGGGGCCGATCTTTTTTTGGATAAAGGCTTGCTCCTCTGGGTTATACAAGGTAAACCAGTGGTCCCGTAAACCCAATTTTGGGGGCCAAAGGTTTGTACACCCGAATTTCTTTGCGGAGGAGGCGGTTGACTGCACTGCTAGCCATCTATTACAATAGGGAAAAAGCCTAGTTACAACAAGAACTATGAAAACATTACAGGGAAATAGTCTGAACTCCAAGGACAAAATAACAAACCATTACATTGTCATCCAATTGTCAACCCTTCTTTCGATGTCATGGTATGCAAGTAGGTGGTTCTAACTGGTTCCCGAGCTCTATGGCCTCCGCATTCTCGAAGAAATGGATCTCAGGGCCCTATCGAAGCATAGGGTGGGTAGCCTAATCGGTCCCGAACGGTGAATCAACTCACTTCGCCCGAAACCTACACAATGGGTCCCCGACTTAGGTTGCTAGGACGGTCCCGGGGTTCGACCGCATCTACTCACACAAGCATATGTATGTATGCAAGAAACCCCACAATAAAGAAAATACAAAATCTAAACTAAACCCTGAAAAGTTAGCAACAGAATAATAATTAAAAAACACATTTCTTTAAGGTAAAGATTTGAAGAGATTCAGGGGGCTAGCCTGCTGGGATGGAGTCCCCAGTGGAGTCGCCATCCTGTCGAGTCTAATTTTTGAATTCCCATTCCTAATCCGATCTAAACTAGACCCCATGCTCATCTAATCTAGATTTCCCCGACTTGAGTTAGGAATTTCGTTTAATTTTTGGAGTCGCCACCCAACTGTTGTTGGGAAATTTAATTAAGACTAAAGGGGCGGATTAGTCTTAATTTGGACCACTAGTCGTCGTTCTTTCCTCTTCTGTTTTTGTGAAAAAAGGAAAGGGAAAACCCGAGCTTCTAAGTCCGGGGGCAAAACCCATTAAAACCTTTACGGTTACCACCTAATCTCCTAAAAAATTTTTTATCTTTTGAAATGTGTTTCATTTGTGTTTCTGTTACTTTTTATTATGTTTGAGAATTATTTTGAGAAAATGATTTTTTCTTTATTTTAGGGTTGACCCGAATGGGTGCCTACGTACCTGCTATTCAGGATCAAAAAAGCCCTAGTTCGCTTTTCTGAAAACTTTAATTTGTTGGTGAATTTTAATTTTTAAATTTTCTTATGAATTATGTCTTTAACATTTTTTGGAATTTTTCTAAAAATTTTTTTTAAGCCTAAGCTTTGATTTTTTAAAAAGATTTTTTTTTTGGGAAAACATCAATTTTGGATTTATTTGAAGAAAAAGTTTTTCTAGGTGCTAAAACTTAATTTTTCTTCTATTTTCATAATTTTTAAATTTTTATTAATTTTTATGATTTTTGATTTTGTGATTTTTATAAGTTTTGTGATTTTTATAAATTTTTGTAATTTTTATGCTATAACATTTTATCCTAAGTTATTATCTATCCTATTTTTAAATCTAAAGTTTTATTTTCTAATATTTTTATTTTTTTTTTACTACATTTTTATTACTATTTTTATTTTTATTTTCTTCTCTATATTTTTTATTTTCTACATTATTAAATTCTAGGAAAATTAATTTTTACATTTTTCCCATTTATTGAAAATATAAACAAAAAAATAAATAAATGGCTAACAAAATAAAAATAATAAATAAATAAATTCAGAATAATCAAATAAACAAAAAAAAATAAAATAAATATAAAAATCTGGAAAATCCGACTTACCTGGATCCGGGTCGTACGGGGTCGTGTCGGTCGGGTCAAATCGGGTCGGATCGGGTTGGGTCGGATCTGTCGGAGACGGCGGCGGGGGTTTTGCTCGTTCACGGCATTCCGGGGGTCGTTTGCGCGGGTGAAGTGTCGAATCCCAGATTCTTGAGGGTGCTGAATCCAATGGTGGTGGCGGTTTACTCCCAGTTCGCCTCCTAGCGGTTGCTCCAACTCCGATCGATGGTCTCGGCTCCAAGCTTCTCCGGCGTACTCCGATTCACTCCTTTCTCTCTCTTTCTCTCACTTTTTCTTTGTGTTTCTTTGTTCTGGCTTCCTCCTGTTCTTCTCTATTTTAGGCACCTCGAACTCCTCTTGGATAAGCTCGAATCGGCCGTTTAGATAAACCCATATTTTTCGTTTCTTAGATTCGATTTATCCCGACGATTTGATGTTAATCTCTTGTGTTCCCTTTTGGGTTTTTCTGATGGATTTGGCCTTATCTTGACTTTAATCTAGAAGATTAAAAAGAAAACGGCCGACTTCGCCTTCGTCGGACTTCTGTCGGATTTTTTTTCCCCCGGCTGGGCTCGCGAAGAAGAAGATCACGCGCGACGCGCGTGACTTCCCTCGGCCAATCACATGCTGCCACGTGGCAGCTCCAGGGAAAAGAACGAAAAACTTTTGCCGAGCGCCTGCGGGGATTCGAACTCGCAACCTTCAGCCTTCACACAGTTCCCATGCGCACACACGGCCAGCTGAGTTGGCCCAAATTTTCCCGATTTTATTTACATCTCAAATTGTACATATGCGATGCAATTTTTTATTTTTTGTATTTTTTGAAATTTCAAAAAATTTTTAAAAATTATTTAAATTTTTCATCATTGCTATTTCTAAAATCATTTTTCAAATTGAAGTGTTTTCCTATTATTTTCATTTTTTTTAATATTTTTATTATTTATGCTAAATTAAGGGAAAAATTGGGAAAAATTAGGAAAAATTGAAATTGATTATTATTGAAAATTATTGATTCCTAGGGCAAAAAAAAGGGGTGTTTACATCTAACTCATTGCAAAGGATTTTGTTTCAGCATTTAAATTTAACGGTTATTTTTATGTTTAGTTCATTCAATCAACATTTTAGTTTGAAGTTTTTTACTTTATTCAATTGGGGATATCTACATTTAAAAAAGGGGTTTAGATACATACAGTAGTGATTTTAATTATAAGTTTATTGGAACTTGAGGCTTTAGGAAGTTTGTGCTGTATTTGTTTAGTTCTGCAATGGCAAGATCTCTTCCTCTCGATTTCAGTTTAGTTCCTATTGATGATGTGCTGGTTAAAATGCTATCTTAAAGAAAAGTGATGGAAAGTGTTTACCTATTGAAGCCATT
>JBBMOL010002397.1:0-24976 GCA_037954665.1 Laguncularia racemosa | reverse complement strand
TTTAAGGTCAACATCCCTAAAAAGGATTTTCTAAACTCACTTGAATAAACTTATAACCACAAGTTGATATAACATGGTAGCAATTTGATTAACAAATCTAGGGTGAATTCTAATTTCCCTTGTTCATAATTGATAGATTCTTCATAAAATTTTCCTTGTTGCTTTAAGTTAAATTTTTAGATTAGACATTTCAAAACCCCTTTTTAATTACCTAGATATTGATAAGAATTGCCATAGATCTAGTACTCTATTGGTTCCTCGAGGGATCGACAACCTTACTTTTCACCACTTTATTACTTGATACGACCAGTGCACTTGCTGCAATTTACGCTCCCATTTTATATATACGTTCTGAGCGTATCAGCCCTTATGTGGTGAAAAAGGTTCTGTCAGGTGGTGCTTTGATACTGACTCAAATGGATGGTCCGGAATTGAGAGACCCCATTAACATAGATGCTGTAAAGATGTACTATCATTAGGCAAGGGAATTGAAATTTTGCCAATGTTTATGAAAGCCAATGTTCGATACAAATTTCGTTGAGTCGAGTTTTTACCTTTTACAAGCAAAGTTAATGTCCCTGAATGGTCAATAATCCCAATCGATTCTCATCGCAACAAATATCCCTAAACACATTACCCATCACTTCACCAATAAATGATAAACACTAAAATAATAATGAATCTCAATAAGTTTTGTAGTATAATTCTATCTACTTTTGAGCATTAAAACTTAGCGCATTAGTAGGATAACACTACTGGCAAAAGAGCCATGTGCATAAAGAAAGGAAGCACATTAAGATTTTCAACCCCGAGTCAAGAAAAGAAGAAGAGAAGCAGAAACAAACTAGCCCGAAGGTTTGGTTGTTTGGTGGCTATCCACGATAAACTGACAAGCATATTAAAATAAATAACTATCATCATATCATGAAAGGCATCACATCATTTAGCTCAGTCAGTAGAAAGCATATTCAGAAGCATAAGATGAGTTAGCCCATAGTTGGGCACTTGTCTAAACATTCCTTTTAATAGGGTAGTCAGCAAAAAAAAAGGGCACTTCCCTAGGTCTTTTCTAAGGTCAACCTATAAAGGCACCTTTTTGAGATATCATTTTTATCTTAGGTTAGTCAGCCCAAGATGGGCACTTTCCTAAAAATCCGTTCTCAAGGTCAGCTCATAAGGGCACTTTTTGAGACACTCTACCATAGGTTAGTCAGCCCAAGATGGGCACTTTCCTAAAAATCTATCTTAAGATCAGTTAGCCCAAGAGGGGCACTTTCCTAAATATCTTGTCTCAAGGTCAGCCCATAGGGGCACTTTTTAAGACATTTCCCCCGGGGTTGTTAGTCTAAGAAGACACATCCCGCTATAGGTTAGTCAGCCCAAGAGGGGCACTTTCCTAAATATCTTGTCTCAAGGTCAGCCCATAGGGGCACTTTTTGAGACATTTCCTCTAGGGTCGTTAGTCTAAGAAGACACTTCCCGCTATAGGTCGGTCAGCCCAAAGAAGGGGCACTTTCCTAGACTCCCTCGATTAGTTAGCTCAGATGAGCACTTTTCGAACCCATCGATTAGTTAGCTCAGAGGAGCACTTTTCGAATCTATCAATTAATCAGCTCATAGGAGCACTTTTTCAAACTTTTAATAACCGATTAGTCAGCTCAATGGAGCACTTTTCGGAGGTATTTTTCCAAACAGCTGCTAGTCTAACAAGACGCTTCTGTTGATAGGTAGCCAGCTCATAAGGGCGCTTCCTAAGTAAATTTTCTTTCTAAGGTTGCTAGTCTGATAAGACGCTTCCTATCATCATTTCTTCCACACAATGCTTGAGGTGTTTCCTATCGCCAATTAGTCAGCCCATAAAGCACTGTTTGGGGAGGGAACATTACTCTAAATTGTTAGGACCATCTTAAATCGTGGGATTATTAGCTCTTGGAGCATTTTCCTGCCAAAAAACCAAATTCCAGATAACTAGCCAAACCAAGGCGTTATCTAGGCCAAAAATGGCATCTTTCTTGACTTTATAGTTAAGTTTTTCAAACTTTACTACAAAGAGGGGCAGCTGTAAACACCCCATTTTTGCCCTAGGAATGAATAATAATCAATGATAATCAATTTTTAATTTTTTCCCATTTTTTTTCAAGTTTTCTCTAATTTAGCTTAAATAATAAAATATTCAAAAAATAAAAATAAATAGGAAAACACATCAATTTTGAAAAATGATTTCAGAAATGGCAATAATAAATAATAAATAATTTTTACAAATTTTTGAAATTTCAAAAAATATAAAAAAATAAAAAAATCGCATTGCATATATGCAATTTGCGAAATTAGAAAAATTAGGAAAGTGGGCTAGCCTAGCTGGTCCAGACCACGGGCTAAGGCGCGCGCAGGGGGGCTCGGTTGTAGGTTCGAATTGCGGGGGAAGCAGTTTCCGCGTTTTGCATTTTTCTTACTTATCCAGGACACGTGGCAGCATCCGATTGGCTGGAGGGAACGCACGCGTCGGGCGTGTGATTGTCTTCTACCTCGGGCCCGAGATCGCCGGCAGAAGAAAAAATTCGCATTTTGGCCGTTTCGATTCGATTTTTTGCACAAATCCAACAGATCTTCAATAGAAATAAGATAAACATTATCTAATTGGAATCAAATTGCAACAAATAGATGGATTTACACAAATCGGAGTTAGTTTTTTTTAACTGAAAATGCGATTAGCTTCAATCGGAGGAAATCTGAGCTTATCCAGCTCGATTTCAAGCGCCTATAAATAGAGGAGGAGGGGAGGAAGCCAAATTAGGGATCAAAATTGAGAGAAAGTGAGAAAAGAGAGCAAATCGGAGAGCACCGGAGGAGAACCAAAATCGCGATCACCGACCGGAGTTGAACCACCACTAGGAGACGATCTGGGAGCAAACCACTGCCACCATTGGATTCGGTACCCTTAAGAAGCTAGGATTCGACACCTCACCCGTTGCAAAAGACCGCCGGAACTCCGTGAACGAGCCCTCTCCGCCGTCGTGTCCGACCGATCCGACCCGACCCGATTCGACCCGCGTACCGAACCGGATCCAGGTAAGTCGAATTTTCCGGATTATTTATTTATTTTTTTGAATTTTGTTTATTTATTTTATTTGTATTTATTTGATTTATTATTTGATTATTTATTTGTTGGTTATTTATTTAGTTATTTATTTATGCTTTATGTTCTATTTCCATAAGTAGGAAAATGTAGAAATTAGGTTTTTAGGATTTAATAATGTAGAAAAAAATAAATAAATAAATAAAAAGAAAAATAAATGATAATAAAAATGTGGAAAAACAATAAAAATATTAGGAAAATAATAATAAAACTTTAGATTTCAAAATAGGATAGATAATAGCTTAGCATAAAACTCTTAACAAAAATTCACAAAAATTATGCAAAATTTAATAAAAATCATAAAAAAATAATAAAAATGATAAAAAACTACAAAAATCATAAAAACTTAGAAAAATTATAAAAAATTGTAAAAGAATAAAAAAAATCATAAATAATAATAAAAAATTCAAAAGAATCATAAAAATGAGTTTTAGCACTTAGAAAAATCATTTTCTTCAAATAAGTCCAAAATTGATGTTTTTCCTAAAAATCATTTAAAAAAATCAGATTAAAGCTTAGGCTTAGATTTTTTAGAAAAAATCCCAAAAATGATAAAAACATAAATCGAAAGAGATTTCAAAATTAAAATTCACAAACACACTTAAGGTTTTCAGGAAAAGCGAACTACGACTTGTTTGATCCTGACTAGCAAGTACGTAGGCACCCATTTGGGTCAACCTATAAAATGAAATAAAACATCATTTTCTTAGAATAATAAAAAACATAATAAAAAGCAACAGAAAAAAATAAAAGACATTTCTAGATGGGAACAATTTTAAGAGACTAGGTGGTAATCGTAAGGTTTTAAAGGTTAGCCTCCGGACTTAGAAACTCTGGTTTTCCCTTTTCCTCTTTTCACAAAAACGAGAAGAGGAAATCACGACGACTAGTGGTCCAAATTAAGACTAATCAGCTCTTTTAGTCTTAATTCAATATTTCCCAACAACAATTAGATGGCGACTCCAAAAATCAAACAAAATTCCTAATTCAAGTCAAGGATCTACATTAGATGAGCATAGGGTCTAGTCTAGATCGGATTAGGAATGGGAATTCAAAAAAATAGACTCGACAATAGGCATAAAAGATAATATGAGTCCTAAGGCCTAAAAGGCTCATAGAATACAAATATAAAAGGAATAGCCTATAAAGCCATAGGTAGCTCCTGATAAAAGTCTAAGTACATCAACAAACATAGAAACTAAATCTAATCAAATAAAACTCAAAAGTTGTTATAGTCCATATAATTTATATCCTTGTAACCATCTTTGTATTATTCCTTAAAGTTGAACCTTATTGAATTGTATAAGGGATCATAGAAATCCTCATCTAAAAAAGAAAAGAGGACTGAGCTACAAGGACCCATAACGTAATCACATATATAGATGTCAAGTAGGCCTATACATTAATGTAGTAGAAAATTAATCAATTCATTAAATTATCTTTTTAAGCAAACATCCAACATCAGAATACTCATGATTCCAAGCAATATGATAGCGGAGCTGGGGTCTGATTCCATCGCAGCAAATATCAAGGGTTGACAAGAGTAGCTATACTCCACATTGTTGAGAATCGATACCTAAGTAGCCTTATCTAAATGACCTCACCATTATATAGCCTTGCTAATCACAATTCAGCTATATCATATAGCCTATTGCGACCTATAATCTTTGGACTACTCCTAATGTACCTTCTCTTCGTTTATAGTGCCATTATCAGATATGATTTCACTTATCAACTACCTACTAAGTCATCACTCAATGGTCTAAGTGCCTAATTATTGTGTCATTTCACTGTATGTGACTACAACCATAATAGCGATCCAATGTTTATCACTTGTTAGCTTAAGTAACAAAACACGAGTAGCAAGTAGATACTTAACCAAATTTGATTATTAGTCCAATTTAATTTTTCTAACCTGGTAAGTAATATATATGTTACTACATACCCAGAAGGGTTGAAGATTCCTAAATTGTAGTCCAAATTCATTTGAGTAGTTTAAATCAATTTTATTCATTAAAAGAGAAAACTTAGGTCAGTTGATTATTCTAAGTGGTTGAATTCTATTCTAGGATTGGTTTAAATTATTTAAAGCTTGTACCAGTTACGAGCTCATTAAGAGTTATATAGGCCTAATTAGTCTTTTAGCTAATTTGTCTTGAATAATTTAAGATTTATTCATTTAAACCTAATAGGTTTTTTGAATTTAAGTCTAATTGTGTTTAAGGCTTAATTAGTATATTTAGGCCCTTAAAGAATAAGAGGTCTAATTATGTTTGGAATTAGGTCCACTAGACTTAATTAAATTACTTAAGTCCAATTATTAATATTGAGTCCATTTTAAGTTCAATTAGGTTACTTTAACTTATTTTAATTAACCTATGCCTATTATGTCCAATTAGTTCTATTTATTATGTCATAGACCCAATTGGTTACTAAGTCCAATTTTATTTTCATTTTAGACCTTTAGTTGATTTAGAGCCTTATAGGTGTCGAGTTTAATTTTTGAATTTCCCATTCCTAATCCGATCTATACTAGACCCTGTGCTTATCTAATGTAGATCCTTGACTTGAGTTAAGAATTTCGTTTATTTTGGAGTCGCCACCCAACTGTTGTTGGGAAAGATTGAATTAAGACTAATGGAGCGGATTAGTCCTAATTTGGACCACTAGTCGTCGTGATTTCCTCTTCTCGTTTTTGTGAAAAGAGGAAAAGGGAAAACCAGAGATTCTAAGTTCGGAAGCTAACCTATTAAAACCTTACGGTTACCACCCAATCTCCTAAAATTTACTCCTATCTTGAAATGTCTTTTATTTTATTTTTGTTGCCTTTAATTGTGTTTTTGAGTGAATTATTCTAAGAAAATGATTTTTATTCCTTTTTAGGGTTGCCCCAAATGGGTGCCTACATACCTGCTATTCAAGATCAAACAAGCCGTAGTTCGCTTTTCTTGAAAAACTTTAAGTGGGTTTGTGAATTTTAATTATGAAATCTCTTTTGATTTATGTTTTTACCATTTTAGGATTTTTTCTAAAAAATCTAAGCCTAAGCTTAATAATTTGATTTTTGTGAAAATAATAATTTTAAGGAAAAATACCAATTTTGGATTTATTTGAGAAAATGATTTTTCTAAGTGATAAAATTCATTTTTCTCTAATTTTCAACTCATTTCTACTATTATAAATTTTTATTAATTTTTATGATTTTTTATAATTTTTTATTAATTTTTAATTTTTTATTAGTTTTTATTAGTTTTTCATAATTTTTTATAATTTTTATTTTTATTAAAAATTTTCTCCTAGATTTTTATCTATTCCTATTTAAAGTCCAAATTATTATTATTATTTTTTAATGTTTTTATTATTTTCTTTATCAATTTTCTACATTTTTATTATTCATTATTATAATTATTATTTTTATTTTTTTATTTTATCATTAAATCCTAATCTTAAAAAAGAAAATCTAATTCCTAACATTTTTCTATTTATTGAAATATAAATTACAAATAAATAAATAAATTCGAAATAAATAACATAACTAAATAAATAAATAAATAAATAAAAATCGAAAAATCCGACTTACCTAGATCCGGGTTGGTGTGCGGGTTGAGTCGGACCGGGTCGAAGCGGGTCGGGTCGGGTCGATTGGATGCGGCGGCTGGGAGTGCTCGTTGACGGCGTTTCGGTGGCCTTTTGCAGCGGTTGAGGTGTCGATTCCTAGGTTTTCGGGGGTGAGGAATCCAACGGTGGTGGTGGTTTGCTTCAGAAACGCCTCCTGGTGGTTGCCCAACACTTGATCGGGCGGTCGCGGTCTTGAACAACTCTGGCGAGCTTCGATTCTCTCTTTTTTCTCTCTTTCTCTCACTTTTGATCCGTGCTTCTGCTTCTCCACTCCATCCTCTATTTATAGGCATTCGAAATTGAGCTGGATAAGCTCGGATTTCCACCGATCGAAGCAAATAGGATTTGTGGTTAAAAAACCAACTCCGATTCGTGTAAATCCATCGATTTGTTGAGATTTGATTCCAATTGGATGATGTTTATCGTGTTTCCATTGAAGATCTGTTGGATTTGTGCAAAAAAACAAATCAAAACGGCCGAAATTCAGATTTTTCTCCTCGCCGGTGATCTCGGATCGAGGTTGAAGACGATCACGCGCCCGGCGCGTGCGTTCGCTCTAGCCAATCAGATGCTGCCACGTGTCCCAAGCAAAGAAGAAAAATTGCAAAACGCGGAATCTGCTTTCCCTGTGTTTCGAACCCCTGACCGAGCCCTCCTGCGCGCGCCTTAGGCCATGGTCCGGACCAGTTGAGCTAGCCCACTTTCGCGATTTTATTTATTTCGCAAATTGCATTTATGCAATGTGATTTTTTTTTTCTTTTTGTATTTTTTGAAATTTCAAAAATTTTTAAAAATCATTTAACCCTTATTATTGCCATTTCTAAAATTATTTTCCAAAATTCATGTATTTTCCTATTTATTTTTATTTTTTGAACATTTTTCCTATTTTTGCTAAATTAGAGAAAAATATGGAAAATTTGGAAATTACTTATTATTTATTATTATTGATCCTTAGGGTAAAAATGGGGTGTTTACAGCTGCCCCTCTTTGTAGTAAAGTTTGGAAAACTTAACTCCAAAGACAAGAAAGACGCCATTTTTGGCCTCTTGGTTGAATGGATAACGCCTTGGTTTGGCTGGTTATCTGGAATTTGGTTTTTGGTAGGAAGATGCTCCATGAGTTAATAATCCCACGAGTCTTTTGTGATGGTTGGTATTGCTTAGGAAATGGTCCTAACAATCTAGAGTAATGTATCCTCCCAAAAAGTGCTCTATGGGCTGACTAATTGGTGATAGGAAATACCTCAAACATTGTTTAGGAGTGCAGAATAGTTGATGATAGGAAGCGTCTCATCAGACTAGTAATCTTGAAGAGAAGATTATCTTAGGAAGTGCTCTTATGAGCTAGCCACCTGTTAACAGAAGCGTCTGACTAGACTAGCAACTGTTTTGGAAAAATACCTTCAAAGAGTGCTCTTACGAGCTGACTAGTCGGTTATCAAAAATTTGAAAAAGTGCTCCTATGAGTTGACTAATTGATAGATTCGAAAAGTGCTCCCTTGAGCTAACTAATCGATAGATTTGAAAAGTGCTCATTTGAGCTAACTGATCGATAGATTCGAAAAGTGCTCCTTTGAGCTAACTGATCGATAGATTCGAAAAGTGCTCCTTTGAGCTAATTGATCGATAGATTCGAAAAGTGCTCATTTGAGCTAACTAATCGATAGATTCAAAAAGTGCTCCTTTGAGCTAACTGATCGATAGATTCGAAAGGTGCTCCTTTGAGCTAACTTTAGGAAAAGGTGTCTAGGAAAGTGCCCCTTCTTGGGCTGACTATCCTTAGTGGGAAGTGTCTTCTTAGACTCATGACCCTGGGGGAGAAATGTCTCGAAAGGTGCCCCTACAGGCTGACCTTGAGACAAGATATTTAGGAGAGTGCCCCATTGTGGGCTGACTAACCCATAGCATAGAGTCTTAAAAAGGTGCCCTTATGGGCTGACCCTAAAAAAAGGATATCTAGGAAAGTGCCCCTCTATGGGCTAACTAACCTATGACAAAATGTCTCAAAAAGGTACCCTTATGGGCTAACCTTAAGAGAGAATACCCAGGAAAGTGCCCCTCTGTGGGCTGACTAATCCATAGTAGGAATGCATGTCTCGAAAGGTGCCCCAATGTGCTGACCTTGCAAGAGAATGTTTAGGGAAGTGCCCCAATGTGGGCTGACTAACCTATGACAGGAAGAAATGTCTTGAAAGGTGCCCTTATAGGCTAACCTTAGGAAGAGATATCCAGGAAAGTGCCCTATTACGAGCTGACTAACCCTTTAAAGAGGATGTTTAGACAAGTGCCCCATTATGAGCTGACTAATCTTATGCTTTTGAATATGCTTCTACAAACTTGGTTAAATGATTTGATGCTTTTCATGATATGATGATAGTTATTCATTTTAATATGCTTGCCAATTTATCATGGATAGCAACCAAACAACCGAACCTTCGTGCTGGTTTGCTTCTGCTTCGCTTCTTATCTTGACATGGGGTTGAAAATCTTGATGTACTTCCTTTCTTGTGCGCATGGCTCTTCTGACGGTAGTGTTATCCTACTAATGCACTAGGTTTTAATGCTCAAGAGTAGATAGAATTATATTACAAAATTTATTGAGATTCATTATCACTTTAGTGTTTATCCTTCATTGTTGAAGTGATGGGTAATGTGTTTAGGAATGTTTGTTGTAATTGGTAATTGGTTGGAAATATCGACCATTCAGAGATATTAACTTTGCTTGTAAAAAAATAAAAACTAGACTCAACGAAATTTGTATCGAATATTGGCTTTCATAAACATTGGCAAAATTTCAATTCCCTTGCCTAAGGATAATACATCTTTACAGCATCTATATTAATAGGATCTCTCAATTCTGGACCATCCATCTGAGTTAGTATCAAAGCACCTCCTGATAGAATCTTTTTCACCACATATGGACCCTCATAGTTTGGGGTGAATTTTCCTCTAGAGTCTTGGGCATTCGGGAGAACCTACCTTAGCACCAAATCCCCTTCTTTGAAGTATCGAGGCCTCATCTTCTTGTTAAATGCTCGAGCCATCCTTTGCTGGTAGCACTGGCCATGACATAGTGTAGTGAGTCTTTTTTCATCAATCAGATTCAACTGATCAAGCCTCTTCTTTACATAGTCTGATTCAGTTAGCTGAGTTTCTGACAGAATTCTGAATGATGGTATTTCGACTTCAACTGGTAGCATTGCCTCAGTACTGTATACCAATGAATATGGGGTAGCTCCAGTAGATGTTCTTATTGAAGTTCTATAAGCCATGAGAGCAAATGGCAATATCTCGTGCCAATCTTTGTAAGTAGTCGTCATTTTTTCGATGATCTTTTTGATATTCTTGTTAGCTGCTTCTACTGCCCCGTTCATTTGAGGTCGGTAGGGATTTGAATTTCTATGGTTTATGTGGAATTGCTGACATAAACCTGTCATCGACTTATTATTAAGATTGGTACCGTTGTCGGTGATGATGGACTCAGGAACTCCATATCGAGCTATTATGTCTCTTTTTAAGAAACGAACTATTACCCCTTTGGTGACATTGGCATATGAAGAAGCTTCTACCCATTTCGTGAAGTAATCAATTGCTACCAATATGAACTTGTGGCCATTAGATGCTGTCGGAGTGATTGGGCCAATTATGTCGATTCCCCACATGGAGAAAGGCCATGGTGCTGACAACAAGTGTAACTCGTTGGGCGGAGCATTTATCCGGTTTACGTATACTTGACACAGATGATAGTGCTTGACATATTTTATGCAATTGATTCCATGGTTAACCAATAGTATCCTAACCTCATGATTTTTCGGGCCAACATGTAGCCATTCATATGAGGTCCACATACTCCTTCATGTACCTCTTTCATCAGTTCACAAGCTTCATTTTCGTCCACACATCTTAGCAAGGTGGTATCAGATGATCTTTTGTAAAGTATAGACCCACTTAATAAGAAATGACTTGCTAACCTTCTGAGTGTTCTTTAGTCATTTTTGCTAGCCATTTCAGGGTATTTACTCTCTTGGAGAAAGGTCTTGATGTCGTGATACCAGGGCTTGTCGTCTTGTGCTTTTTCAATTGTTAAACAATAGGCGGGCCGATTTTCGATGTCTATTTTCATCGGTTGGACTTCGGCTCCCCCTGTTATCTGGATCATAGATGCTAGTGTGGCAAGTGCATCTGCAAACTAATTCTGAGTTCTCGGGATATATGTGAAAGTGATTGCCTTGAATTCTTCGATTAGCTCTGTCAAATGTTGATGATATGGTACCAATTTGGGGTCTTTAGTCTTGTATTCCCCTCTTGTTTGTAGTATGATGAGCGACGAATCCTCGTATACCTCTAATTCACAGATTCCATTTGGCAGGCCATTTTGAGGCCGAGAATGCATGCCCCATATTCCGCGATATTATTGGTATATGGAAATGTGAGTCTTGTCGCTGCAGGGAATTGTGTGCCGTCTGGGGATATCAATACTGCCCCAATCCCGCAACCGAATATGTTGGCAGCTCCGTCGAAAAACATTTTCCACTTAGGGATCTGCTCTATCCCACGGTCTTCTATCGGTATATCTTCCACTGTCAATATATTTTCGTCCGGGAATTGGGCTTGTATTTCTTGGGAATCTGCCTCGACAGGGTGTTCTGCCAATTGGTCGGCTAAGGCTTGCCCTTTCATCGAGTTCTGATTTATGTATGTGATGTCAAACTCGGATAGGAGCATTTGCCATTTAGAGATTCTCCCTATCAAAGCTGGTTTCTCTGCCAAGTATTTTAAGGGATCATGTCTTGTCAGCAGCTCAATACGATAGTAAAGGGTGTATTGCCTTAATCGATGCATGACCCAAATTAGAGCACAACAAGTCTTCTCCACCTCTGAGTACCTCTGTTCCCTATCTATGAATTTCTTGCTCAAATAATATATGGAACGCTCTCTTCCCTCTTCATCTCTCTGCCCCAACACGCATCTCATGGATTCAGGGAGTATCGTGAGGTATAAGAATAAGGGCTTCCCTTGCTTCGGGACTATCAAGACTGGAGGTTTTATAAGGTAGTCTTTGATCATCCTGAATGCTTCTTCGCATTCGTCATCCCATTCTATGGTGGCATTCTTTTTCAACAGACGGAATAGTGGCCGGCATTTATCGGTGAGCTGTGAGATAAAACGAGCTATATAATTTAACCTTCCCAGCAAGCTTCTTACTTCTTTAACGGAGCGTGGGGAAGGTAACTCTAATATAGACTTTACCTTGTCAGGATCGATTTTAATGCCGTCCCGACTTATGACAAACCCTAACAATTTCCCCGTTGTGACCCCGAAAGTGCATTTCTTTGGGTTTAACTCGAGTTGGAATTTTCTCAGTCGTTTAAAAAATTTCCTCAAGATATCTATATGGCTTTCTCCTTCTTTAGATTTGGCTATCATGTCGTCGACGTATACTTTGACCTCTCGATGCATCATGTCATGAAGTATCGCGACCATGGCTCTCTGATACGTTGCCCCGGTGTTTTTCAAACCAAAGGGCATGACTTTGTAACAGAAAGTTCCCCATGTTGTGATGAAAGTCGTTTTGGTTTTATCTTCTTCAGCCATTTTTATTTGATTATATCCTGAGAAACCGTCCATTAATGAGAAAAGATGGTTTCCTGCAGTGTTGTCCACTAGAACGTCAGTGTGAGGAAGGGGGAAGTTATCCTTTGGCGTAGCTTGGTTTTAAGTCCTGGAAGTCTACGCATACGCGTACCTTTCCATTCTTTTTCATAACATGGACTATATTTGCTATCCATTCTGGGTAATTGGACACTTCGATGAACCCTACTTCTAGCAGTTTCTTGACTTCTTCTTTAATCTTCAGTAAGATGTCAGGCCTAAATCTTCTTAGTTTTTTTTTTTTTTTTAGGTTTGACATCTTCCTTTGTGGGAAGCCTGTGAACCACTATTGATTGGTCTAGTCCTGGCATGTCACCATATGACCAGGCGAACACATCTGCATATTCTGTCAACAACCCGGCTATCTGACACTTTTGCTCGGCACTTAAACTGGTTCCGATTTTGAGATTTTTAGGTTTTTCTATGCTTCCTAGATTTACTATCTCCACCGGCTCGTCAATTGAAATTCCACTTTGTTCATGTTTTTGCCAATTTTCTTGTATTATTTCGTTGTCAAGGATATTGCCTTCAACAACTGACCCAGCAGCGTTGGAAACGATATCAATGTTTTTTATTTTCTACCTGCACGAAATATCCCTGATGTTTGATGGTAGGAGATCTGCGTAAAGTAAAATGAAAGCATATATATAAGAAAAACATACTGTAATTGAATTAATAAAGAGTCTCCATAAAATTTGTTCAATAATCGTTCTCTATCCTTAAGCTGACCTAGAGCTATTAGTAGGATAACAGAACCAATTGTTCAGAGCTGGATGCTGATTGGACGTGCAGGGGGTTGGGCTCCCGTTGCTGATGTCACCTTCGCTTATCCGAGGCTCTTGAATGATATTTGCTTTTCGGAAAGACTGTTGGAGGGGTGGAATGCACATCGGGATGTTGCTTGGCTTTTCCTTCATTCTGCCTTTGACACCTCTTGCTTGTGCTTCTTCCCTGGCTGTAGGAACGTACCCTAGTCCAAACGTCCCTTGCTACCCCTCCTTAAATTGATGGCCCTCCTTGCTGGTCACTACGTTCACTTCATTAAATATTTGGAGACCAAGGTCTTCTGAACCTTCCTCCCCAATGTATGGTATGGAAGTTTCTTTGTATATGGCATAATCCTGCTCGCCTAACACGGTGACTATCTGGCCACTCGCAATAAATTTAACCCTTTGGTGGAGACTAGAGGGGATGGCTCCAGCAGCATGTATCCAGGGCCTTCCCAAGAGTAGGTTGAAAGATCTTGGGATGTTAAGGACCTAGAAAGATATGTGAAATACTTGTGGACCAATCTCCACTGGTAGGTTTATCTCCCCTACTATATCTCTTTTTGACCCATCAAAAGCTCTAACCACCGTTGAGCTAGGTTTTATATTACTTGGATCGACCCCCAATAAGTCGAGGGTAGCCAATGGGCAAACGTTGAGGGACGATCCGTTGTCGATGAGTACTCGGGAGACAATTGTGTTGTTGCACCTGACCACTATGAACAGTGGTTTTGTATGTTGGTCTCCCTCCTCTCCTAGCTCTTCCGAAGAGAAAGATATCTGGTCCATTGTGAAAATAGAATCGGCCACATGACTTATTTTGTCTGTAGCGATGCCTTCTGGGACATGAATCTGTTTGAGCACTTTGAAGAGTGCTTCTCTGTGGGGCTCAGATGCTGTAAGAAGGCCCATGAGTGATATATGTGCTGGAACTTTATTTAGTTGTTCCATTATCTTGTATTCACTTACCTTGACCATCTTTGTAAACGCAGCGAGCCCCTCTTCCTCTTCCTCTCCTTTCTCCGCATTGGACTCTTCGGTCAGGGCTTTATTCTTCAGGTCATATATTCTCCCAGAGCGGGTGATTCCTCCCACTATAGGAGGTCGCTCTTGTTCGAGGGTCTGATAGTCGAAAGGTGCAGCTTTGTACTTCTCCGCCGGTATTGGGACATTAAATACATATCTTTTCTTTGGGATCTGTATCTCGGTTGACTGTCCCTTATAGCATTTTATAACCCTGGGTTTTTGACGAGAATTGATCATGTTTATAGTCTTCTCCTCTTCCTTCGGCGGGTTGTCCTCCTTCTCAAACTCTGGCCCCCATCTGCTAGGCGGCCCATATACCGTCAGGGTATAAGAGTAGTTCACCAAGTACTCGAATCTCCCATGTGATTCCCCCAAAGTGCCGACTATTGGGTCTCCGGCTAACCGTCTTCTTTTGATATGTGACTTTGGGGTTTTCTCTGGAGCTTGACGGGACTGCTTTTTCTGTTGGTCAACCGTCTTTCGCTTAGGGGCTTCCTTGGGAGCCGACTTCTCAGATGTGATCATGTTGATGACGGGCTTATGATTGGGCAGCGGATTGGTGTTGACATTAAGTGCTCGAGTGTTAACAAAATCCAGCTGTACAATTCCCGCGTCGATTAAGTCCTGGATTTTGTGCCGGAGCCTCTAGCATCTATCGTAGAGTGGCCCTCTTGGCCCATATGGTAATCACATTTGAGGTTTGGGTTGAAGTTTTTGGGCTTGTATCGGTCGTTGGGGATTTCGAAGCTGATCAAGTTGTCGGCCCTCAGCCGAGTAAAGACCTGGCTGAGCGGGATGGGAATTGGAGAGAACTGCCTTGGGACCTTGGTGGCTTGGGTATGACTTGTCGTGGAGTGCTGCGCTGGGGTACTTGTGGTCTGAAATGTCACACGAGTTCCAGCCTTTTCTGCCTTACCGGAGTGGACCATGCTGACGGTAGACTCTTTGGCTCTATTACCTCCTAGGGGCCTTTGTGTTGGTGTGACCCTAGGAGAATCCATTGTTTGGAGTTTGCTGGTGGTGATGGCACTTTCGATCCGGCACCCTGCAGCCACCACCTCTGCAAAGCTGGATGAGGTCTGGCCTACCAAATGTGAAAAGTAGGTCTTGTCTAGGGTGTTGACAAATATGGAAGTCAACTCCTTCTCAGAGATTGGGGTTGTTACTCTGGTGGCCTAGGCTCTCCAGTGCTGAGCATACTCCTTAAACGGCTTAGCATGTCTTTTCCGGAGACTCCCTAGATCAATCACGGAGGGGGCGACCTCAATATTGAACTTGTACTGGTCATAGAACGCCCGGGCTAGCCTTTCCTAGGTGTTGACATGATTGAAGTCCAGGTGGGCGTACCAGACCAATGCAGGGCCCGTGAGGCTGTCTTGGAAAGTCTGGATCATGAGTTGGTTGTACTGAGCATACTTGCTCATCTTTCGGGCATATAGCCTTGTATGCATTTTGGGGCACCCAGTCCCATCATACTTTTCAAACTCTAGGGTCTTAAACTTCTCAGGGTACACCTCTTCCTCGTATACTGGCAGACTAGTGATTCCGGCTTACTCAAAACCATCAGGACCTTCAATTGTTTTCATTTTGTCATAGAGCTGCTGGAAGAGCCTTTTCTCCATCTCTTTCTATCTTTCTTCCATCTCTCTCTTCAAGTCATCAGAGTTTGGACCCTGGTTGATCCTCGGCTCATATTCAAAGGCTGGGTTGAGGTGGGAATTGATTTCTTCATACTCTGGAGGCTGTTCCTCCACTGCCTTCCCTTTCCTAACCCCTAAATGCTCCTCTTGGGTTAGCTGGGTAAAGCGAAGGAGGCCGATGCTTTCAGTTAAGAGGTGGACTTGGGCAGCCAACTGTTGAACCGTTTGTTCTAGGGATACGATCTTGGAGTCTGAGGCAGCATCAGCATTTGTGTTATTGCGGTTGTCGCTACTGTTTGCCATCTTTGTTCTTGAACGTGTACAAATTGGGCTTCTAGGAGGGTTCGGTTGTTTAGGAGCTATCTTGATACCTGGCGTGCATTTTTCTTTTTTTAGCATGATGTATGCAAATGCTATGCATGTGTCTCACGGATGCTAAAAATAAAAGGGTCGACAATTGATTGACGATGTAATATTGGAACTTTACTTTTATTAATATCGAAAATTCTTGGAGTTTGATACTCAAAGAAAACAAATAAAAGATTACAATGATAATCTATTTCCTAGCTCTCTTAGTCTTTTGTTGTGGAGACTTAGGCTTCCCGTTGATGACGGCTTCTAGTTCTTCGACTCTGGCTTTGGTCTTCTCCAATTGTGCTTCTAAGGCTTTGTTCCTTTGGTCAGATTCCTTGAATTGTTCTTTCCAGATGTCTTTCTTATAATTTGTAGCTTCAAAATAGACCTCCATCCGAACCTTGACCTGCTCTAGGTAGATTTCTAGCTCTGGATTTATCTTGTTTGGCCTTGGTTGAGTGACATCTGGAACCCGGTATGCACTTTCCCCTGTCTGATATAGCTGGCAGATCACAAACTCCCTGGTGGCTCGATGCTTTCCCACTTTGCCATCCAGCTCACCGAGGTCTACATTCGGGCTTTCAATTCTGGCGTCCCAAAGTGCTTTGACATCTGTCAACTTAGCAAACTTTTCAGCCACTAGTAGGTTCGGATCTTGGTACTCGAAAGTGACTGCTTCCAGCGAGGGGCGATAAACTATGTCTTGAATAGTACCGAACTGGTGAACCATTAAATTGGGGTGATACCTAATACATCCGTTGATTCCGATCAGAGGCACGGCTTGAAAGTTACTGCAGGTTAAAATAATTTTGTCGCAGCAACTCCACCTGGCTATCCACAAAATATCTTCGGCACTGAAGCTTCTAAGTACTTCTACCCAACTGTGGCTGGTAAGGTCGTCGGGTAGCTTTATCTTTTCTATGCATGAATCCACGAGATCCACCTGCTGAGCCAACGCTTTCCGACCATGTTCAGCCCGAAACACTTAAGATGGCTTACGAACCAGATCAGCATAAGATTGATACTTGAGCGGAGGATCCCATGGCCTTTCTTCTTGACAAAGTTTAAGTTCCGGATTTGTTCAGCCAATAGAGCCGGGATGTAAGATCTTCCTTCCAGAAATTGGGTCACCAGCTTTGCAACCCGGTAGTGGACATAGAAAGTTCCGGTGGGGAATAGTATGGTGGCGAAAGCTGTCAAGATGAAAGCATTCACCCTTCTTTGTCTATATGTCTTGGGGTCCCTACACAATATGTCTTTCCTATCCCCATTTTCTTCTCGGGCAATGAATCGGGCTTCCAATTCGTCCATCCGGATGCAGTATCCATTACAGTTTGCTAAGGCCTTGTTGACTGCTGTTTTGCGGATACCTAGTAGCCTGTTGAAAATACCGGCTGGCTCGACCTCGAGCTCTGGCACATAGACTCGATCGGTTAGTGCTGGAGCTTGTAGCAGCTGGGTGTACTCTTCCAGGGTAGGGGTGATTTCATGCGGCCCGATGAAGAAGCTGCGGGCTCTACTTCCCATAAATGAAGCATGGCCCATACCAAGGGCACGTTTACCTCTATCTTTGTTAGTGAGAGGATGAGCCATATTTTCTGTTGGATGAAGGCCTGCTCCTCTGGATTGTATAAGGTCAACCAGTAGTCCAGCACCAACTTTGGGTCCAAAGGTTTGTACACCCGAATCTCTTTGCGGAGGAGGTAGTCAACTGTGGTACTGGCCATTTATTACAACAAGAAATTTCCTAATTACAACCAGAACTATGAAAATATTACAGGGAAATAGATCCGAACTCCATGAACAAAATAAATATTACATTATCGTCAATTGTCAACCCATGACTTTATGTATGCAAATAGGTTGGTTTTAACTGGTCCCCAAGCTCTATGGCCTCCCGCATTCTCGGAGAAATGGATCTTAGGCCATATCGAAGCATTGGGTGAGGTAGCCTAATCGGTCCCGAACGGTGATCACCTCACTTCGCCTGAAACCTACACAATGGCTCCCCGTCTTAGGGTCCTAGGACGGTCCGGGTTTGACCGTATCTATTCACACAAATGTATGCATGCAGACCTAAAAGTAAGGAAAACTGAATTATAAACTTAGCTAATCCCTAAAAAGTTAGCAACAGAATAATAATCGAAAGACATTTCTTAAAAAGGAACATTTTGAGGATCTTTAGGTGGCTAGCCTACTGGAATGGGTCCCTAGTGGAGTCGCCATCCTATCGAGTCTAATTTTTGAATTTTCCATTCCTAATCCGATCTATACTAGACGCTATGCTCATCTAATGTAGATCCTCGACTTGAGTTAGGAATTTCATTTATTTTGGAGTCGCCACCCAACTATTGTTGGGAAAGATTGAATTAAGACTAATGGAGCGGATTAGTCCTAATTTGGACCACTAGTCGTCGTGATTTCCTCTTCTCGTTTTTGTGAAAAGAGGAAAAGGGAAAACCAGAGATTCTAAGTTCGGAGGCTAACCTATTAAAACCTTACGGCTACCACCCAATCTCCTAAAATTTACTCCTATCTCGAAATGTCTTTTATTTTATTTTTGTTGCCTTTTATTGTGTTTTTGAGTGAATTATTCTAAGAAAATGATTTTTATTCCTTTTTAGGGTTGCCCCAAATGGGTACCTACGTACTTGCTATTCAGGATCAAACAAGTCGTAGTTCGCTTTTCCTGAAAAACTTTAAGTGGGTTTGTGTATTTTAATTATGAAATCTCTTTTGATTTATGTTTTTACCATTTTAGGATTTTTTCTAAAAAATCTAAGCCTAAGCTTAATAATTTGATTTTTGTGAAAATAATAATTTTAAGGAAAAATTACCAATTTTGGATTTATTTGAGCAAATGATTTTCTAAGTGATAAAATTCATTTTTCTCTAATTTTCAACTCATTTCTACTATTATAAATTTTTATTAATTTTTATGATTTTTTATAATTTTTTATTAATTTTTATTTTTTTATTAGTTTTTCATAATTTTTTATAATTTTTATTTTTATTAAAAATTTTCTCCTCGATTTTTATCTATTCCTATTTAAAGTCTAAATTATTATTATTATTTTTTAATGTTTTTATTATTTTCTTTATGAATTTTCTACATTTTTATTATTCATTATTATAATTATTATTTTTATTTTTTTATTTTATCATTAAATCCTAATCCTAAAAAAGAAAATCTAATTCCTAACATTTTTCTATTTATTGAAATGTAAATAACAAATAAATAAATAAATTTGAAATAAATAACATAACTAAATAAATAAAAAAATAAAAAAATCGAAAAATCCGACTTACCTGGATTCGGGTCGGGTCGGTCGGGTCGGGTCGGGTCGAAGCGGGTCGATTGGTTGTGGCGGCTGGAAGTGCTCGTTGACGGCGTTCTAGCGGCCTTTTTTAGCGGTTGAGGTGTCGATTCCTAGGTTTTCGGGGGTGAGGAATCCAACAGTGGTGGTGGTTTGCTTCAGAAACGCCTCTTGGTGGTTGCCCAACACTTGATCGGCGGTTGCGGTCTTGAACAACTCCGGCGAGCTTCGATTCTCTCTTTTTTCTCTCTTTCTCTCACTTTTGATCCGTGCTTCTGCTTCTCCACTTTATCCTCTATTTATAGGCATTCGAAATCGAGCTGGATAAGCTCGGATTTCCACCGATCGAAGCAAATCGGATTTGCGGTTAAAAAACTAACTCCTATTCATGTAAATCCATCGATTTGTTGAGATTTGATTCCAATTGGATGATGTTTATCGTGTTTCCGTTGAAGATCTGTTAGATTTGTGCAAAAAATCGAATTAAAACGGCCGAAATTCGGATTTTTCTCCTCACCGGCGATCTCAGACCGAGGTTGAAGACAATCACGCGCCCGGCGCGTGCGTTCGCTCCAGCCAATCAGATGCTGCCACGTGTCCCAAGCAAAGAAGAAAAATTGCAAAACGCGGAATTTGCTTCCCCCACGTTTCGAACCCCTGATTGAGCCCTCCCGCGCGCGCCTTAGGCTATGGTCCGGACCAGCTGAGCTAACCCACTTTCGCGATTTTATTTATTTTGCAAATTGCATTTATGTAATGCGATTTTTTTTTATCTTTTTGTATTTTTTGAAATTTCAAAAATTTGTAAAAATCATTTAACCCTTATTATTGTCATTTCTGAATTATATTTCCAAAATTGATGTATTTTCCTATTTATTTTTATTTTTTGAACATTTTTCCTATTTTTGCTAAATTAGTGAAAAATATGGAAAAAATTGGGAAAAATTGGAAATTACTTATTATTGATTATTATTGATCCTTAGGGCAAAAATGGGGTGTTTACAATAGGGTTTAAGGCCTATTTAGGTGTAATTGATTTTTTAGGGCTCATTAAAGTGCTCTAAAGATTAATGAGTTCAAGTAAGTTTTAGGTCTTTGGACCATTTTGGATTTTATTATAATCATGTAAGTCCATTTTATTTCATTAGGTTTAAGTCTAGTTCATTTTAGGTATTTAATTCAATTTGAGCCTTAATATGATTTGAATCCCTATTTAAGTTATTTATCGTAATAAGGCTCATTTAAGATATGAGCCTTATAAGGAGAATAGACCCAATTAGATTTTGGGTTTTTGGTCCATTAGTCATTTGAGTCTATATTATTAAGTCAATTCCTATTTTGGTTCATTTAGGATAATCAAATTAATTAAGCTCAATTAATCCAATTATGTCTAATCATATGGCTCAACCATAGGGAAGGTAAGAGGGTGGTCCTTGAATCTATATAGTTGGGCCAACTTAAGATTAAGCCGGCCTTGGCTTAAGTTAATTAAGCAAACTAATGTCATGTTTTAATTCATCATATTTGGAGGCCTTAATTTTAAAGAGCTATATCTTATTCATTTTAAGCTCAAATTAATTGAAGCCAAAGCTATTTGATCTCTTATTACTTCCACTATCCATTTTAATATAAAAGCATCATTTTATTCATTTTAAAGCCCTTGAATTTCCAAAGTATCTCAAATTATGAATTATCAATTTTAAAAGTTCATAACTTATTCAATTTAAGTCTAATTCACTCTAAACCAAAGCCTACTTGTTTTTATTTCTTTTTATAGTCCAAACATCATTTATTTTTTATTTTTGTGCTTAAAACATTTCCAAAATCGAGCAATTATTTCTAAACATGCCCAAACATCTAAATTCATTCTTACTTGCCTTAATTCAACATAATTTTACTTTTAGACCTAATTTTACATTCAATCCAACTCCTATTCATTAATTAAACATATTTTTCACCAAATTAATTCAAATTAAACATATTCATAAATTTTCATAACTAAACATATCATCAAATCAAGCAAGGAAATCATAATTCTCAAGATCAATCACTTCATAATTCATCACAAATCACTCTTAAACTTTTCCAAAGTTAATATCCATCATATAACTTCAATTTTCATCAAATTTATCACTTTAAGAACATATGAACATGCTGGAAAATAATAGATTATCAACTTATTTATTCATTATCTAATTCATATCATCAATTACAACATCTAACATGCTATATTTATCAAATTAATCACTTAATCTGCTTCTAAATCCACATACCCGTACTTTAATCATTAAATTATCATCATTCATAATCTAAATCAGATTCCACATAAAAATTAAACCCCAATTCCTTCATCATAGTGGCAGCAACAAAACTCATACACATGTAACATATTATCATACATCAAACTTCATTTCTATCATCAAATTTAATACTGAATATCACATTTAGCACATTATATCATTGATTAACTTCTAAATCATCAATTGACACTTAGTAAACATCAATATAAGTGATGAGTTTTATGGGTATATTGCACTAAATTATCAAGACTCAAGAAATCACTAAGTCATTATACTTAATCACATTTAACTATTATAAATTATCAAATCAACCATTGTATTGAACTTATCTTGATGGAGATTTAACCTAGCTTATAAGAGCCTCCAATGCCATCACTACAAAGGTCTAAAAATGGGACTTTTCTTAACTTCCAATGATTTTCCTTACATGGAAACATTAATCACCTCTTAGTTTCATGTTTAGCAAGCTAAAACTTACTTAAATCAAAACTAAATATCACTTACCTTAACTTTTCTTCAAACCGTGATTTAAGAGTGCCCTTAGCTAAATCTTCACTTGATTTTGTACCTAAAATTTACAAGAAATCAACTAAATTAGCATCTAGTTTAGATGGGTTTAGAGCTAAATTGAGGGTTTAGGGTTAGTAAGGTTTAAGGGGGAAAAAAGAAAATGGAACAATAAGAGGTAATATACTAAAATAATACATTTTCTAAAAAAAATTTGTGAAATAGTATACATTGAAAAATTATTATAAAAGTAGGTTGTGAAAGTGTAAATTGGGTTTATACCTTCAATGCAAATTTTTTTTTTTAATCATTGAAGAAAAATTTTATAAAAATCATGATTTTCACACTCCATTATACTTTATCTTATGATATGTGAAAAAAAAAGAAAGAAAGGATGCTAATGTAATTTGCTTTTCCAACTTTAAAGTATAATAACTTTTTGCTTGTGTGAAGTTACAAAACCTATAATATATCAAAAAAAGATTAATTTGAGTATACTATAACTGTGACCAAATTTTCATGAGAGTGAAATTGTTATGTTTGCATAGCCTAATGGTTACCAAATTGATATAAAAAAAAAAAAAGAGACGAAGTTTATGACATGGTAAACTCAATTTTTTTTCTTTTTTTTCCGTATATTATAAGATAAAGCATAAAGGAAAGTGAAAATCATGAATTTTTTTTTTCATAAACTTCATCTCTATTTTTTTTTTACTGATTTGGTAACTAGTGGGCTGTGAAAATATAGTAATTTCACTCTCATGAAAATACCAAATGGTAACACATTTGTTCCTAGTTATGGTAGACTTAAATCAATCTTTTTTAATATAGTATGGGTTTTATAACTTCACATGAGTGAAAAGCTATGACATTTTAAAGTTAAAAAAGAAAATCACATCAACATTAGTTTTTTTTTCCATATATTATAAGATAAAGCATAATGGAGTATGAAAATCATGATTTTTCATGATTTTTTTTCAATGATAAAATAAAAATTTTGGATTGTTTATGCTTTCAAAACCTATTTTTTGAATAATTTTTCTAGGTATAATATTTTACAATTTAAATATATATATATATATTTGTCGAGTCTAATTTTTTATTTTCCATTCTTAATCCGATCTATACTAGACCATATGCTCATCTAATGTAGACCCTCGACTTGAGTTAGGAATTTCATTTTATTTTAGAGTTGCCACCCAACTATGGTTAGGAAAGATTGAATTAGGACTAATTGAGCGGATTAATCCTAATTTAGACCACTAGTCAAGGAAATTTCCTCTTTTCATTTTTGTGAAAAGAGGAAAGGGAAAACCAGAGTTTTTGGGTTGAGAGGCTAACTTATTAAAACCTTAAGGTTACCACCCTATTTTCCTAAAATCTAAACCTTTTCCTAATGTCTTTTATTTTATTTTTTGTCATCTTTTTATTGTGTTTTTGAATAAGTTATTCTAAGAAAATAATTTTTTATTCTTTTTAGAGTTGCCCCAAATGGGTGCTTACATACCTGCTATTCAGGATCAAAACGGGCCGTAGTTCGCTTTTCCTGAAAAACTTTAATGTGTTTGTGATTTTTAATTATGAAATTACTTTTTGGGTTTTCGTTTTTACCATTTTAGTATTTTTGTGGAAAAATCTAAGCCTAAGCTTGATCATTTGATTTTCTGAAAAATAATAATTTAAAGGAAAAAATCGATTTTGGGTTTATTTAAGAAAATGATTTTTCTAAGTGATAAAAAAAAAATTATTTTCATATTTTTCAACTCACCTCTATTATTATAAGTTTTTATTAATTTTATAATTGTTATTAATTTTTTATAATTTTTATTAACTTTTATTAATTTCTATTGAAAAATTTTCTCCTATATTATTTATCTACCCTAAACTAAAAATCTTATTTTTATCATTTTTTTCTAATATATCTTTATCATTTTTTTATTATTTTATTTTTTATAATTTATTATTATTATTGTTATTATTATTTTATTTTTTATTATTTTCTATTACTCATCCTAAATTAAATCCTAAAAAAAAAAAACTAATCTAAATTCTAATGTTTTTCTATTTTGAATTATAAATAACAAAGAGATAAATAAATTTGAAAAAATAATAAAATAACTAAAAAAATAAAAAATACAAAAAAAAAATCGAAAAATTCGACTTACTAGATCCGGGTCAGTGCGTGGGTCAGGTTGGATCGGGTTGAAGCGAGTAGGGTGGGGTCAATTGGTCACGGCGGCTGGAGTGCTCGTTGACGGTGTTCTGGTGGCCTTTCGAGGAGGTTAAGGTGTTGTTTACTAGGTTTTCGGGGGTGGGGAACTCAATCGTGGCAGTGGATTTCTTCAAAAAGCCTTCCTGGTGGCGGTTCGAGGGTTAATCGGGGATCGCGACTTGGAAAATCCGGTGAGGCTTCGATTTCTCTCTTTTTCTCACTTTTGATCCGTGCTTCTACTTCCTCCCTTCCTCTTCTATTTATAGGTGTAAGAAATCTAGTTGGAAAAAGCTCGGATTTCCTGATTGAAGCAAATCGGACTTCGGTTGAAAAAAACCCATCTCCGATTTGTAAATCCTTCGATTTTGATTCCAAATTGGTGATGTTTATCCTATTTCAGTTAAGATCTATTGGATTTGTGCAAAAAATCGAATCAAAACGGCCGAAA